>PVIJ01000835.1:0-185009 GCA_004024925.1 Scalopus aquaticus
TCCTCCTCCTCTCCTCTCCTCACCCCCATCCACATGTGCGCACACTCCGTGGACTGATTGCCCCTTTGGCTCAAATGTTGGAATCGACCAGGTAGGCCAGCCCTGCCATTGGGGCATTAGTAAATGTGCCTGTGCGTGGGTCTCGGTCCAACACAGTTGATATACATTTGTTTACCTGTTATAGTTGCAAGTTGTACAGGCTGACATTGCCTCGATCGACAGTGATGCTGTCGTTCACCCGACAAACACTGACTTCTACACCGGTGGTGAAGTAGGTAATGCCTAGCCGGGTGCTGCCGAGTGTGTGTGTGCATGGTCAGTCGGCCGCCGCAGACAGCTTGATCCTTTGACAGCTATGCAGGGCTGCATTCATTTCACACTTCCAGCTGTCCTGACCTTCCCCGGGTCTCCGTCCCCTGGTGGCGACGTGAGAAATACTGCTAGCTGTCAGCCAGGGCGCATCCTGCAGCTCACAGTCGGGCACACTTCTGGTTTGGAGTCTGGTTCATTTCAACATCATTTCTTCATTTGCTTCACGAGGCACAGCTTTGTTGGAGACTGGGTTCCCGCATGACTGCAGGGGCTGGGGGTGGGGGAAAAGAGGGCAGACGGACAGACCAAGTGGTAGCCAAGATCACTTCCAGGCCTTCTGTGGACTAGACGCAGGGATGCCTGTGCATAGGTCTCTGCCCCCAGGACATCTCTGTCAGAAGCCTGTCCAGCCTGGAAATGACCCTAAGATCTCACTGCACACGGAAGTTCTGTGAAATTTCCTCTCAGCTTCTCCTCGACTCAGAAGGCAGTGTCGTGTCCCCTGGCAGCTGACTTGAAAGTGTTAGTTGCCTTCTGGCGTTAGGTGGCTGAGGGTGGGCAAGGCAGAGAGAACACTCAGGGTGCCCAGGCTGCTTCTCCAGACTTGAGCAAGAGCATCAGGTAGGGCCCTGCCTGAAGAAAAGGCTGAGGCACTTCCATGGTGAAGAGGCATCCAGGTGTGATGGCAAAAAGACATGTTTGAAACACTGTAGAAGGAGCTTGAGTACTAGCCTCGCCATTTACTGGTGCTAGGGCCTGGGTACTCATGGAACTCCCTGATGCCTCAGTTTCCCTGCCTGTAAAATAGTGGTAATGATGAAATTACAAGGAGTCGTGGAAGCAGAGCACCTTGGTTGTGCATGGCTCATGGTTGGGGCTTACTGCATGGTCTTGCTCTCATGTGTTTCTGTGATTTTTTGCCCTGGAGGTGCTGGTCCCAAGAGCAGCATTTTGAGTGTAGCTTCAAACACCAGCTTCCAAAGAGAATGGACTCATTCCCGATAAGCGTGAAAGTGAAGTATCTAGAAGGATGAGAGCATTAGTGTTTTCATGAGTGTCCTGGACACTGGAAGTGTAACAGTCTGATTGTCCAGCTCTTGCAAAGACTGTCACTTGCAAAGCCTGCTGTTCAGAGCCTGCCCAGTCACTGTGACTTGGGCTAATTGCTCCCCTGGGCATTTTGGATGTCAGACATCGATAGAAAGACAAAGTGGGTAGAAAGTCAGGTGTGCCAAGCCTGCAGGGCAAAATGAAATCCTGCTGTTGGCAATTAAAATAAGCTCCCCTTTCACAAGATTTTGAAGGAGTTTAAGAACTGCTAAATCGGTCAGTTTAAGAGAGTGCTTCTTTCTTAACCAAATGAAAACTTGATGGAAGGGAAGTACTTTTTGAAGAAAAACAGACAGCTAAGGGATTATCCTTCTGCCATAAGTGACTAAGGCCTGGGTTCATCCTGCCATCCAAGACTTTTGATGAAATGGAAATTATGAGACTGCCTGGGCAAAATATCTTACCCAGGCCCAAGGAGAGGAGCAAGCTGGCTGACCAGCTGTGGCCGTGGAAGGCTTGTGCTCAGCAGGGTCAGTCTCACAGGAGGTAGCTCTGGAGGCTTTGAGAGGAGGCAGCTGGGGAGTAAAAGGCAGAGCTAACCATGTCCTCCCAGAAGTGCCCAGTCCTTCTAAACTTGACTGGCTCTGGTTTCGCTAGAATAGTGATGGTGCTGCTGCTTTTCCCTCTGACCTGCTTGCCCTCACCCCACTGACGGACATGAAAGTGACTCGGGTCCCAGGCTGATTCCCGTGATCTCTCTCACAGTGCAACAGCTGGAAAAAACCTCAGTGGGTCCACACACCCCAACTTGCTGAGGAGGAAAGACTGTACTGGGACCAGAACCCAGGTCTTCCAAAGCAGACCTCCATGTTCTTTCTGTCCAGTGAACCAGTCCAAACTAGTACTGACCCCAGACAGCTCTTACAGTGCCAAAATGATGACAAACCAGATTTGCACATGGTGTCAATTGGTTCCACTTTGATGTGTGAGAGGGGAAAAGAGGAAGCTAGGACATAATCACTCCATTTCTCATATTTGGTGTAAATTCCTGAGTCCTGAGACTGCTGGAAGAAGGAATGCGAGTGCAGGAATGCTTAGCCCCAGTGATTAACTTTTACCCATCTGAAGTTCTTTCTAACAGTGAAATAGACCACAGGCTTAGCCTGACATTTGTCCAAGCCTAAATTTTCGCTTAGGCTGTTTTGAACACTGATACTTATGCCTGCTTTCTAAGCATGAAATAATGTCCTTGTTCTCATGGGAGTAACACATGTTTATGCTTGGGGGCCAATAAGCCAATTGCTTTACGATTAACCCTGAAGTTAAGCATAAAAAGCAAGAGTCTTACATTGAGTGTTGACAACACAGTTGAAATGGGCCTGTTTCTTGTTAAAAAGTACATGTGTGTCTACATGAACATGTGCATACATATGTGTGTGGAGGAGTCCAGTCCTGACTGGGTTGATTGCCTGCAATCTTAGGGTTCCATTTTTTTTTAAGTTGGGGAAATGCATTCAGTATAACTTGCAAATTTCGCTTCTAATTAAAACCAAATTATAAGATTTTAAACATTCTTCCTAAGATTATTATTGATACATAACTATATATACTACTTATAAATTAGCCCATTTTCTTAGGAAATATATTTGAGGAAGTTGTAGTGTTAATACAGTACTGACTTCACTTTACCCTCCCAAGTTTCCCAGTCCTCCCTCAGGAATGGAAATGATGGAAAAGGAGGACTTGAAACAGTTTTGCCTGGAGCCTGCTTCTCTCCCTTAAGCTGGAGAGCAGGTTAGGCACAGTGAGCACAGCGTGGGAGGCAGCCTGCAGATCCGCTCTTCTCCGTTGCATGCATATGTCAGGTGAACCTGCAGTCAGGTGTCACCTGGGTTGTAGCCTCAGAATCTTCACTTTCTGGGGGTGGAAGGGAGTCAGGAGGCTCTGAGCCTGCCCCTTCTCAAGCCCATCAGCTGCGGTCCCTGATGCTGAGCTCTCGCCCATGCACGCAGCTGTGGAGCAGCAGGGAAGTCTCTGGAGTGGATGTGTTCTCCCTCCTGCCACCGCTCTTTTAAAGCCTCCCCGACTGCTTTCTGAGACGGGTGAAGGAATGAGGATGCTGGGCCCCACCTCAAGTATCCTAAGACAGTCTTTTTGAAAGCCAGGCCTTCTCTCAGCCGGCACTTCCTTGGGGCTCACATTCATTTATGCACCCCAGACTTCCTCCATTGGGGTGACTTACAGTGCACTGTCTCCCACTAGCCTTGGTTCTGTCTTGTTTGTGACAGTGCCCAGACTCTGCTTTTCCTTCCAGATACTTTCCGGGCTTAGCTGACCCCTCTAGAACAAGTATGCAGGGAGGCAGGTTTCTCTGAGATAATCAGACCTAGTCATTACAGGGTGACTCCAAAGAGAATTTGGGCTGGTGCATTCCACTGCACCTTGACCGACCCATACCAGACTGTGCCAGGTGCATCTTGAATTTCCCAAGACAAATGGTGAATCTTAAGGGGAGTATTTTATCCTCTTGTGAGGAAAAGTACTTTAAAATATGCAAAACTGAAGAACCAGAGCTTAAGGAAGACTCAGACCCCATTCTGTTCAAACTTTAAAGGATGCTGTTGTCAATGAGCTGTTTGACCCAAACCTTGTAAGTGTTGCTGATCTCCTTTGGGAACTGGGCTTCCATAGCAGGAACTGATTATTAAACAAGTTACCCCAAATCAGAAATCTCCCCACCTGTTGGAGTTTTTTGTTTTAAATCTGCTCCTGGAGAGGCATCCTTCTCTCCGAGCTTTTACATAGCACCAGCTCCTCTTTAAGCTCTGCTTCTGATGTTGCTCTCCTTTACCTAAGATGATTATGAATCATTAGTGTGATTAAGGAAATACTGTCATACTGTCTGAGGCCTTTTTTTTTTTTTTTGTATTTGCATATGACACCTGAGCTGCAAAATAGGAACAAAGCATGGTAAAACTGCTGGTCCAAAGGTGGACAGATCTGAACACTTTCTCCTGGGCCTGCTGCCAAGAGCTAGCTGCTTGATGGGAACATGGTATGCTTCTTCTAAAACCTCCTTATTTGGGGGTTCTCCCCAGAGACAAGAAAATTGAGGGGAGGCATCAGCCTTGAAAGCCAGCACCATCTGGCTTCTCATGCTGATGAAAAGCAGCAGGACAGGCAAGCTTGCAAAGACAGCACCTCCCCTCTCCCTCGTGTCGCTGGCACATCCAGGATGCCCATAGATACCCTGAAACAAGAGGCAGCACAGGCAGCTCGGCAGTGCCGAAGTGGTGACTAAGCAATGAGGAGCCCCTCTAAATTCCACTTTTCTGACTCGGCCAAGGCTTAGTTCCTATTTTGCAACGGTATGGAAATTTAGCTGGTGAGATCATTTGAAGTACGTAATCACCTGACATGCTAAGTGTCTGTGTGTGCCCCAAGACACAAAATGGCAGTCTGACCTTGCTCTGTCCCTGTCTAGGGAACACGCTGGAGAAGAAAGGTGGCAAGGAGTTTGTGGAAGCTGTTCTGGAACTGCGGAAAAAGAACGGGCCCTTGGAAGTAGCAGGAGGTGAGGAGGGGCGTGCTGAGCTGGTTTGGTGTGGCCCATGCACTGCTGGGGAATCATTTTATGAGGCGGCTTAGAATTCAGAGGCCCATGGCAGTGCAGATGTATCTGAGGCGGAGGTAAGTGTTCATTTGTCGGGGGAGGGGAACTTGACAGTTGTGAAAAATGCCTTCCCAATTTTTTTTTTTAAACATTCTGAATGTTTGGTGGGCAGACCTTTAAAGAAACCAAATTTGGCAAATGTAAAACTTGAGAATTAAAGATAATGGTAGTGAGTTTTCTGTAGCACTGCTAGTGAGAGATGCAAATTAGTAATTTTCTTTCAGCCACATATACTTTCACTGGGAAAAAAATGTACACATTTATCATTTGCTAATTACACCTTCCCAGTATGAGGGAGGGAGGAATCAGTGATTGTCCACCCTCCTCAGACCCTGGAACTTCAGTGAGCACACTGGGCTGAGCCTGAGACCACTCTCTGACCCAGACCTTTATGGACACCCAGTTAATTGTCGCCTGGTGATTCTGATCTCATTTTACGATTAGGGAGTCTAATTTTGTACTTCTCAAGAAGTCATAGGCCAATGACGGTTCATCTCCTAAGCTGCATTCTTGGGGAACTTTTTGAAAACAATGGCTGAGATTTCATCCTCACAGTTATAGCAGCTCTTTTGAGCCAGGTAAATGTTTATTTAGCTTAATAGCCTTTAGAAGTTATTGATGGTGCGGTCACTCATGCTGGGATGTCAGGCGCTCTCCTGTCCTGAGTTGACTCCTAGAGAGAGACATCTCCACAGCTTTGTCATCTAGGCTCCTGTCACTTCCCCATTCCCCTCCCTGCTGCTACTCAGCAACCACCCAGTCCGCCTGTCACGGGGCAGAGTCAGAGTTTGGATTATTATCTCTTGTTCCCAGAGAACCTGACATCTTCTATGATATTTGAGAATTTCTGACACCCTGAAGTCATTAACCCTTTGCACTCCGAACCGTTCTGGACATTGGCTAGCAGCTATTTGACGCTACTTTGTGGCGGAAACGTGCGTTTACAGACCCTCGTATTATTTAGTATAATTTTGGAACCAAGTAACGTATTATAATGATATTGGACTTATATGAATTGGGTGACATCGAGGAAGGTATATTTGCAAAAAGACCAATATTTTATTGTTTATAATTTTGTACAGTATAAGTTTTGTAACACTCCCCAATATGCACTGCAGGCTGATTAGTGCATGTTTGACAGTAATAAGTGGTTTGACGCCTGCCACCAGGTGTTTTCCTGTTAGAACACACAAGGCAGTCCCGTTTTCTTTGTCCCACATCGGGAATATGCAGCTCATTGTTTAATCTGTTGTCCGCAGAAGCTGTGGATGGGCGCGTTTAATTTAATTTAATTTCTTGTGCCATTTCAAGATAAAACTTCAGGGAAACATGCATGTCTCAAAAAGTTGCGTTGAAATAACTCAATTCCCTGTAATCACTAATAAACTGCAATGTCCCCTGAGAGGGGACATCCGAGTGATATGCTAGAATTCCGATGTCCCCTGAGAGGGGACAGCGGAGTGCAAAGGGTTAATTTGCTTTGACATTCCAGAGCTGCCTAACACTCTAGGGTGAGTTGGTTGTTCTCATGGAGTCTAAGTCAGAGGATGGAGGAGGGGAAGACCAGAAAGTTCAAGGCCATCATTGTCCTTAAGGTTAGAATGAGGCTTCCATTATATCAGACCTTGCAGCCGACCTCTCATCACTGCAGACAGGGAGAACACACACCATGAGGGGCCTCAGTATCTGAGGTCAGAAAGAACCAATTTCAGGGATTGGTGTTTAATAATTTTAGAGAGGGTATTAAAGAGTAGATACTACACTAGACTGGTGTCAGAGTGGGCTAATTTTATGACATGGTGTCTCAATCATAAAGTAGTTGGTAGAGAAGGACAATCCCTTCCAAAAAGAGGCCCACGTTCTTTGGTAGTGGCATGTGACCTTGCTTTTGTCTCAGCTCGTCAGAGTCCAGGACCTCCATCTGCTCTTTTATGAGCTTATGTCCAAGAAGGGAGCACGGTGCCACCGTGTGTGTCAGACCAATGTCTGGGCTGCTTTTCTTTCTCTTAAGGGATGTCGAACCTGACAACAGTGTTCCTCTTTAAACGTTGAGATTAATTAAAAATTTGAGGTGTCAAATGATATGAGACAACTATGTCTATCATTCTGTATAAAAGAGGAAACTAGTATTTGTTTGCAGTGTAAACAATTCTCTTTCATAAGGTGGTGGTTGGTTCTTCTGTGGTTGTAGTTTCTTGCTTTCATTTTCTCTCTCACACTTATTCTTCCTCTCATTATTCCATCTTCATTCTTTTTTTTCTTCCATTTAGTCGCATTCTACCTTTGTTTCATTCATTCTTCCCATCTCTTTCTCCTCTCATTCTTTATTCTTGCATTCATTCTCCCTCATTCCTTTTTTCCTCTTTCCTTCTGTCATTCACTCTCATTCTTTTCTTTCCATTCTTCCTTTTATGCTTTCTCATCCTTTCTCTTTCATTCTTTTTTTTCCATTTAGTCTCCCCTTTTTATTCTTGCATTCATCATTTCCCTTTCCTTCATTCACTTTTTGTTTTCTCATTCTTTTTCTTTCATGCAATCATTCTTTCTCTTTTATGCATTCGCTCATTCATTGTCTTTCCTTCTCTCATTCATTCCATTTTTCATGTACTCATCCTTTTCATTTATCCGTTTTTCCCATTCTCATTCTTTTTATTCTTGCATTCATCCTTTTTCCTTTAATCTCTTTAATGCTTTTTCTTCAATTTTCATTCCTTCCATCATTCTCGCTCTTCTCTCATTCTTTCCATTCTCATCCTTCTTCCTTTCATTCATTTCATCTTTATTCATTTTCTTCTGTCATGCATTCATTCTTCCTTTTATGCTTTCTCATCCTTTCACTTTTATTCCATCATTTTTTCTCTTTTATGCATTCGCTCATTCTTTCCTTTCCCTCATTCTTTCCATTCCTGCTTTTATGCTTTCTCTTTCATTCTTTTTTATTCTTGCATTCATCACTTCTCTTTCCTTCATTCTTCCATTTGCTTTCATAGTCATTCTTTTTCTTTCATGCATTCTTCCTTTCGATCTTTCTCATTGATTTCATTTTTATTTTCTTCTTTCATACATTCCTCTTTCCTTCAGTCATTCTTCCTTTTATGCTTTCTCGTCCTCTCACTTTCATTCTTTGCTTCATTTTCTCTTTCCTTCTCTCATTCTTACTTTCTCATTTTTTCCCTCTCATTCTTCCTTTTTCTTGCTCATTCTTTTTCTCTCTCATTCATTTTGGAGGGGAGGGAGTAAGGACCCACGTGCACCATCAGTCTCTGAAGTGTGCTCTCCACTTCTCTTCACAGTTCTTTAGTACTTACCTCTTTGAGGGTATCTCATCTGGGCAGACCAGTGAATTAACCCAACCCCAATCCCGCCCCTGAAATGAGTCAGTAAGTAGAGTCACTGCTACACTACACAGTCACTGTAGCAGTACTTGATAGTGTGATATGACCAGAACAAACCACATCCCATAGATAGTGCTATGGATGTTCCTACAAAATGAGTGTCTTCTGTAGCAGTGCTGTGGCACCTCCTGTGTTTGTGTAAAGCAGGCAGCAGTCTGCTTGTGCTCCCACTTTTTACCTAACACCTTCTTGGTATTGCATCTCTTGGGAGAGGAGTCCTGGGAGATGCTGGCCAACTTGTTAACTTTCCTGGTGGGTCGCAGACTTGGAGATATGGGCCTGGCTGTAGAGCTGTATAGCTGGAAAAAGACGACTCCTTCCTAGAAAAGAATTCTGTCAAAACTAAACAGAAGCTGTTAGAAGAGGCAACAGAGACGCCAGTCGGGTTGCTTAGCCGCTCATTAAAAGCGGTGGCTTTCCTAATAGGTTGATGCTAAACTGTGTCTGGGAGATTTATAGAGACATAATTATCTGCACATGAATCCACTTGAGGAAAGGAGGTAGGAGAGACTCCAAAGGCAATTAATTTGAGGCTGCTAACTTTCTGACACATCTGGAGGGTTAGGTGGTATGACTGCCTTCTGGGGTAGTAGGGGAGAGCTGGCTAGAAATCGGCTAAAATTCCTAGTGGTGCTGCATTCTACCACCACCTTGTCAATGGTGTGCCTTGGCAGCCCCCTGAGTGAGATGGTTCAATGAGCATTTTGCAGCTCACACTTGTGCTGGAATCCCAACAGAGCAGGCAGCTGCAGCCCTCCCTGGACATGGCTGGACATGGGCTGTCGGAGGGTCCAGGAAGACAAACTGTGGGTGGGACATGGGTCTGTTTGGCAGTCTGCGTTGTGGGATTTGCAGAGGGATAAACACTGTTTTTGTCTTACCCCTTCAGCTGCTGTCAGTGCAGGCCATGGCCTGCCCGCCAAGTTTGTGATCCACTGCAACAGTCCAGTATGGGGTGTGGATAAGTGTGAAGAACTTCTGGAAAAGACAGTGAAGAACTGCCTGGCCCTCGCAGATGATAAGAAGCTCAAGTCCATCGCGTTTCCATCCATTGGCAGCGGCAGGTAGGACTCACGGCCTGCAAGCACCTTGGTTGTGGGTATATTTGGCCCATAACTGGGGAACTGACTGTGTGCAGGTGTGCTGATTCTATGCTCCGCTCTGGTCCAGAAGGCTGGAAGCATGGGGTAGGGAAGATTGCAAATGCTCAGCAGTGGTAGGGGCCTGTGGAGATAGGGAACCTGAGGACACTGCAAATGAGACAGTTGATGTCATCACGGAATGGATGGGCCCAGGATGCCAGCAGCAGCAGGTCTGTAGGCTCGTCCCTTTGCATCATGTGAGCCTTCCAGAACCCTGGGCAGGAAGGGTCCTGGTGCCAGTGAGATACCTCGAGACCCTTTTAAGAGTTCCTTCTACTTCCCAGACAACCTGAAGACAGTGTGTGTGGGGATTTCAGTGCCTGCTTTATAGAGCAGGGGCTGAAGACAGGGCTGCTCTCTGGGCCGTCTCTGGGTGCCAGCTGTGCTGCCCCCTGCAACCCCGCTAGGTTTAGCGGGGGTATTTCTGGGCTGGGCAGGGAGTAGATCTCTATTACAGAACTGCCCTTCAGAGCCACCAGGTGCCCTTACCTCACTATCAGGGCAGAGCAGCAACAGTCTGGTGGTAAGTCTGGTTGCAGTTAGTGTCCCCGTCGAGATTCATGCTGATGGGCCCCGTGCAGGCGAAGGTCTCCTGTGAGGACGGGGAGCAGTTCCGCACGGCGGCCGGGTCTGCAGCACCAGCCTCCTTTGAGTCCCTGTTTCACTGACACGATGAAGCAGGAGAACCAAAACAGCCTCGCCGTGACGTCTGTGAGGAGGGACCTTGAGCAGGACTGGAGGCTCTGCCAGAGCCCCCACTCACCCTGCCCCCCACTTTACCACCAAAGTTCGGGGACAGGAGAGGTACACTCTCCTGTCCCCAATTTCCAGCCACTGTGCTGCTTCACCCATTCTCTTCCACCAAGAGCTGAGACTGAACATCCCTGTAAAAGTCAACATGCTTTCAATTAAAAGCTAAAGAGCAGCTCGAAGCCCTTGGCAAGACAAGCGTCTGCAGCGGCAGCCGCAGGCACCCACTTGATTCCACGCCCCCCGGGATTTGGGAGGTGGGCTACAGAGCCAGGGCCAGTTCCAGAAGCAATTCCAAAGCAGTTTTTTACAGAGGGCTGTTTGATCCAGGCCTAAGTGGCCAGCTTCCTGAGCCTCCCACCTCCCTTGGAAGGCTGTTTGGCACTGTGTGACCTTTGGTAAATGGGTCACCCTCTCTGGGTCTGCTTATCAGGGAGCAGGGCTGGGGGCTGCCCTTCCTCACAGCCGGTTCTGAGCCTCAGGTAATTAGCGCGGGTGCTCTTTGATCTACTCTGATGAAAGGTGCTTCCGAGAGAGAAGCAATAGGAGCCTTTATTGGAGGTAATAATTTCACGCTCTTTCCTATGGCTATTGGGAAATTTTTAATTGAAGCATAAAAGTAATTCCCATAAAAGAACATGTTATTACCAACTTATTTACATTTTTCATGAGTAAAAAGTTTTAAAAAATAGTCATTTGAAAGCTTTCAAGGCAGCGGAATGCCAAAGGCAACCACATGTGCACGGCGCCCCAGCCCCACATCTGTCAGACAGACCTGGCCCCCGAGACCCATGTAAACAGCTGCCCTCTCTTTCATGAGTCAAGAATGGGATTACACCAGAGACGGCCAGTAAATCACAGTGGGTTTTAGAAGGGGAAATAAAACAGCTTGTTTGTGGCATCCAATGTCTCCAGCGTAAAAGTCATGTTGGAATTAGACAATATAAATGCAAACGTGTTGGCAAAGAGCTGTGGGCTCCTTTTCTTTGAGCCTGGGCACATGGAGAATGACGAAAGGCTACTGGAGGCAAGTGAGACCCCGGGGTATAACCCCAGCCTGGGGAAACCACCCCTGGCATCTGGACATCCTGTCCTTGGGCATTTGGTCACAGTATTTATGATGGCCCCACCCCCTCAGCTCTGTTTGACATTAGGGGGGTACCCCTCTCAGGAGGAGTGTACAAAGGGAATAGTGAGTTTGGGGCCTTGATTATACTCTGCCTAGAGAGTTTAGATTTATGGTCTTAAAAGGAAAGCTGTTCTTCTTCTTCAGCCTCCCATTTAGGGACAGTCACTGAGTCCCAGGCATTGTGCTAAATAAACCCTTCCTCTGCATTCTCTCAAAACCCTCGGGGTGAGCACTGTAAATCCCGCTCAAATGCTAACGGAGAGGGGTGAAGTCCCTTACCTGAGGACACAGCTGGTACCTGGTGGAGGCAGGTCCTGGTCCTTGCCAGTGGCCTCAGCACGTGGAACTAAGCCGCCGCCATTCTCCGTTGGTTGGCAGACTCACCTCTTCCAGCCTGTGGAAGATCACCCCACTGCCCGCAGATACTTCATGCGAGGGGCTTCCAGAAAATCTTGGAAGTCCC
This sequence comes from Scalopus aquaticus, assembly GCA_004024925.1. NCBI lineage: Eukaryota > Metazoa > Chordata > Mammalia > Eulipotyphla > Talpidae > Scalopus > Scalopus aquaticus. The sequence goes on from PVIJ01000835.1 coordinate 11,915, forward strand.
TGACGGGCACAGCCTTCAACCTCCTGCCCCTAAGTATGGGCATTAGAACAGAAATAAACTGAACTGAGAAGATTCATTAAATCAATAATCAATGAAGGCAAGAGGCTGGCTTTTTTTGGTTATTTTTTTTGGCTTTGCTACTCCAGCTCCCCTGTCTATCTTTAGGGGCCAAAGCAGGGTGGGGGAGGAGGAGGCATTGAGCTCCTGTGATCAGTCATCCCCTCTTGAGTTTTAGCTTGTAATCCAGTGCTCTCAGTTGAGGCCTCTGCTGGCCTGGTCTTACCTTGGGCTTAAGTGGCTTCCAACTAACACAACTCCAGTCGGGCAGTAACTCAAAGCCACATGAAACATGGAAAATGGAAAGGCCTCAGCGTGTAGTATGAGGGAGATCTGATCCTAGCAGAAGAGTGTCCACACAAGGCTGGTGAGCATTTCCTCCACGTCACCCAGGCGGCCCCACCTCCCGAACAGTGCAGACAGCTAGGTGGACTGGCCCAGCAAGAAAGCCAGAATCCATCTAGAATCCCCCTGGACTGCTGCAGCCCCTGGCTCTAGTCTCGGATTCCTATCGGGAAGCTTGGTGATGCCCCACAGGTGGGGACTCGGCAGAGCTGGAGAAACTGACGCCATCCCTGGGAGGTAGCCTCTGGGAACCTAGAATCTCTGCCACGCAGATGGGAGGGTGGGATAAGCAGCAGTGTCCACAGCCCTCAGTCGGCACTGAGCAGGCTGAGCCAAGAGGGAGCAGACAGATTGCCCATGGGGTCTCCTTGCACGAGCCACAGAAACTGAGGCCCAGGACACATGGGCAAGGCTGTTGCAGACACAACTAGAGTGACTTCAGAAGAAACAATTTGTTCCTCTGCCTGAGACAAAAAAAGGTCAAAGTCTAAAACTTACCTGTAGAGGAACCCGGGGCACATGTCGTCGCCAAGCCAGCTCAGTGGGAATATGAGGGGATCCCCCCCCCCGCCGTCTTTGGGGCCAGCAGCATCCTCACATTTACCCTTGAATTAGGAGGTGGCATCTGAAAGGTAAGCACAGAGTGACTGTCACAGGGCAGAGATGGGGCAGGAAACACAAAGACTTGACCGTGGCTAGACAGCTACTGAGGGAACCAGCCACACAGGAGCCGGGCAACACGGCGTAGGGACGAGCGCGCCCACCCTGCAGTAAGGCTGCGGCCCCAGCCCCGCTAATTGTCCTGGAGCCCCCCAGCTGGGCAGCAGCTCCCCGGGGTGCAGGCCAGCATTAGCACAGGGGACCTGCAGCCACGGCAGCGGCCCTCAGCCACAGCTGTCATGGTGGGGTGCGGAGGCAGCTTCCCACCATGGAGACCCTCCACTTCGGACTGGTTGAGCGTCCTCTCTGCGCTGTCTGTCCGCACAGCCCACCCCGGGGCTGGGGTTACCCGCCTCCTCTCGCTGCACAGACAGGGCTGGGGCTCAGCCTGCGGCTGCCCTGCTGTCTGGAGAGGGGGGCGGCTCGGCCACAGCTGCCCTGTCAAGGTGCAACACACGCTGGCCCAAGCAGCCGCTTCGTCTTCCCTTTACTGACCAACACTTCTCACTGTGGCCACTAGAAAACATTTGGGGCCCTACCTGGAAACACCCCTTGCACCGTTCTTTCCCAGTGGTCTGCCTGGTCCAGAGTGCCGCAGTCTCGTGGCTGGACTTCTTTTTTAGGCTGTGGCTGCCAAGGACAGAGGGGCGGGCTTCTCAACCAGAGATTTTCCTGGAAATAAATGAGATTCACCTTCACCCAACAGGCTTGAAGGACAGGGCCGCGGCAGCTCTGCTTTGTTAGCAGTCAGGCTTGTGGGCCTAACCCTGAGCCCTTCCCCCACTTCTCCAGCTTTGAGCCCAGATTATAATCCGAGATCAGATTATAAAATACATGCTGACAGAAGGCAGAACAGTGGCTCTCAGAGGGTGGAGCCCAGCCACCTGTGTCTGACTAACCCTCCGTGATCCCTGACTGGCTAAAATTCAGCTTAGTGATGCAGAAGAGCAGGAAAGAGCCTTCCCTGGCAGAGTCACAACGCTGCCCCAAGCCAGGGCTACAGCGCTGCCCAGATGTGCTGGACACAGGCGGCTCAGCGGCGCGTTACTGGTGTGCCTCTGAGTCAGCAGGACAAGGGCCAGAGTCTACATTACACCACACCTCACCCAGCTCAGCCCACCGGCCTCGAGGGGCCCCTGGGCCAGCTGGGGCTGGGCAAACACAGGGGGAGATGGGCAGTACCGTGAGCCCACACAACAGGCTGCTCTGGAGGGAAGTCCTGCAGGCCTCGCCCTCAGCCCAGCTCACCGGTGCAGGTGCAAGGCTGAGTCCACAGGAGAGCCCAGAAGCCCTTGGGGTTCCTTTGGTCTGAGCCCAGGCTGCTTCCAGTGGTGGCCTGGGCCCCTCACTCCTGCTTCTTCCTCAGATCTTTTTCACCAGGGATGAAACTAACGGGATTGCTGTAATCTGACTGGTGCTTCGGGCAGCAGCTGTGTTCACTGCAGGAAAATAAACATTTGTTCATTGTGAGACACTTAAAATGGGCCCTTATTCCAGTGACCCTGTGCCTGCATGGACACGCAGCCCACAGTGGGTGAGTTCAGCTCCCCACACAGGTGCTCCCACTCCCACAGAGCAGACTCACTGGAGAGAGGCCCCTGAGAAACAGAACGTCAAGTGTACCCTCAGGCACGTCTGCACACTGCTCTCCTTCTGGCCAACTCACTCCTCTGTGCCCCTGGGTGCCTCTGAAGATAGTTGAGGCAGCTTTGCTAGGGGTAGTAAGAGCAGACTGTTCCCAGACTGAGCTTGCAGATCCCAGAGTGGGGTGGTGTGAGGGGGTCAACACTTCCCAGCAAAGCCCTTCCTATATGCTCCTCAAACTCCCGCCACGGTCACCCCACTGTGGTGGTAGATGGGGCCCCCAGGGAACACCCTTGAAGCTGTCCAGCTTCTCTGCACCACCAGTCCCATGGGTGGTGCTATGTGGAGGAGCTCCCCCTCAAGGTCACCCCACAGTTTGGCTCAGGCTCCTCTGCACAGGGTGGGAACATGCCCTAGTGACCCCTGTCTTCTAGGAGCAAGCGCCACTTCTGAAGCATGCAGAAGTGACTGGAGGTGTCACCAAGCTGGGTGGGGCCCTCATAGGTCACATGTCTCGAGATGGTGTCTCCTGGGCTCTGGAGAGCTCTGGGCTCTACACGAAGTGTGGCTCCTACACAGTGGTTCAGAACTCATGAGCATGTAGCCAGTGAGGCTCGGAACACTAGGAATCTGCGCCTTACACACTTAAAAGCCTCAGCGCTGGCAGGTTCCCAGCCCGAAGGACAGTCACAGCCCAAATTGGCAGGTTGGCCCCGCTTCAGATACCAGTGCGTCCATGGGCTCGGCACACAGACCTGAAGATTACAGACCTGTTGAAGAACAAAGAAATCCCCATAAAAAATGGGCCTACACTCTCCCATCAGCATCTTTAACTGGCAACCGGAGCCAATAAGGGAACTGAATCCAGGCCAATGGCTCCAAAACCCCTGCCATGTCCACCAGAAGAACAAGCTGCCACGTTACTACCACCGTCCTGAGTCACCAGGGCCCTGCGGCCACTGTGCTGCCCAGGAACAGGCTCTGCACACGTGAGCCAGGGCACGACGGGGCCTGAAGACTTGGGAGCTTGCTCTTGAACGCAGATCCCACTTGCCCTGCACCCACAGCTCCCGACGCCCTGGCCTTTGGGGTTTGCAGGCTGGTGTGTGCCGGGGTAGAGGCCTACAGCAGCCCCGGCCCCCACGGAACCTAAGACTGGCATGAAGGGAGCAGCATTCCTACCTGTGTAGAGGGAGGTCAGTGCCTTCCTGGGGAGGGCCAGCCTCCCGCCGTGCCCTAGGAGCCCTGGGGAGCCAGGGCAGGTCTCGAGCCCCTTGCTCGTCACACTGTCGGGAAGAGACACCGGTGCTGTGCTGCCTCTCCGGGGCTGAACACACCACACACTCTGACCCTGCCCGTTTGCTCGCTGCCTCTCAGAAGCTGTCCCGGCATGCTTCCTGCCTCTGAAAGCACACACAGCCTTCTCTGTGGACAAGGGCGCCTTGCCCACTTGTCCTTCCCCTTGTCCAGTGGGCACTGGGCTTTCCGGTCCTCTGGACCAGCAGCCACAAGGCCAGCGCCGCCCATGCTCTCCGCCCCCTGGGGCAGGCCAGCACAGCCTCCTGGAGGGGGGAGGTGGAGGGGAAGGAAGGGTCCGGGGTCGCGTGGCCTTCCGGGTTCTGAGTGCTCCCTCTGTCCCGCAGGAACGGGTTCCCGAAGCAGACGGCAGCCCAGCTGATCCTGAAGGCCATCTCCAGTTACTTCGTGTCGACCATGTCCTCCTCCATCAAAACCGTGTATTTTGTGCTTTTCGACAGTGAGAGTATAGGCATCTACGTGCAGGAAATGGCCAAGCTGGACGCCAACTAGGCCGAGGAACTAAGGACCAGCCCGCGCTGTGTCTCCCACCTCCAATTTGAAAGAAAAAAAAACCCTTCGCTCCCGTTGGGAGGTGGGGCCCTTTCATTTTCAGTTTTGCTCATCTAGGGAAAATAAGGTTTTGGTTTCCAGTTTAATTGTTTTTGACCTTCTAAAATGTTTTTACGTTAGCACTGATAGTTGGCATTACTGTTGTTAAGCACTGTGTTCCAGACCGTGTCTGACTTTAGTGTAACCTAGGAGATTTTATAGTTTTATTTTAATGAAATCCTGCGTGACGCAGAGGCGGGGAGGGCGGTGTCTTCTACGTGTGGCAGAATCCAGGAAGCCCCATTTTGTAACTGTGTGTCGTGGTGCTTTATGGTACACCCAGTGGCGTTCTTTTTACTATAATGTTCCTTTTTTCCCCCTCAAGAAGAATCATGAATTTGCAGACTTAATTTTGTTTACTTTTTGTCTTAATGATGGATTTGAAAATGAAAGATTTAAAAGGCAGAACAGAATCTGTTGTCCTTAATTATATTTGCAATTTGGAATTTGTGTGAATTGATTTAGTAAAATGTTAAACTGTTGTTGTGACTGACGTGTTTCAAGTCGGAATGTCTCGACAGGACGGGGCGCCCTCGGGTTGGGCAGCGCAGCCCAGCCCAGGAGGCAGCCGGTGGCCCCAAAGGCTTGTCGAGTGAGTTCAGATAAAGCCTCTCCTTCCGTCCTGTGACAGTGGCCAAGGGTGGGGTTCCCCCATCATGGACGAGGAGGCAGGCGGCAGAGGCAGGCTGGCACTCAGTCTGGCCCCTCAGGCACCAGGCCCCGCACTCCTGACTGTCTCGCTGGCTCACGGCTGGGCTCACTCGTGGCCGGGCCCCAGCCCCTGGCCAGATAGAGCAGTGGCAGCTTGGAGCCCCCTGCCAGGCTGTGCTGGGCCTGCTGTCCCTCCCAGGTGGGTCACTGGTCCCAGGGGCTTCCCCAGGGCAAGGTGCTGCCTCGAGGTCCCCAGGCTGCGCTGCCAGCCTTTCCACGCCTCCCCACAGTCAGGGCATTTAGAATGTAGTTTCTTTAGATCCTAACAGGGCCAGAGCTAAATGCTCATCACCTAAACTTGCCAGCAAAACGTAGACACTTGGTACTTCAAAGAGTACTTGTGCCTTAATCTGTACTTGCCTACGGTGTGCAGGAGGCTGCTTCTATCTCCTTAAAAAGAAATGTGCCTAATTCTAAAGGGGACTTTACGGGAAGAAATAGGTGGCCCATGGAACATCAGGGATGGACATAAAGGACCATCTTTCCTCCCCGAACTGAATCTAATGAAACCAAAATAGTCCTAAACCACCCTACAACCACCTTTCCTACCAAGAGGCACCGCCTCCTATCTCAAACATGAAAGATGACTTTTCTAAGTTTCTCCTAAACATAAGGCGTCATTGAGACTTAAAATTTTTCCCCCTAAGCTCTTTGCTGGGTCCAGATCACATATTTCTATTCCTTGAGTAGAGCTGGTCGGGTAGAGTAGGGGGTGGGGGAGGAGAAAAAGCTTGGCATCACCTGGTTGAGAAGACACATCTAAAATGATTGCACTTCAGCAATGCTAACTGCCGCGCCTGCGCAGACAGAGCATCCCGTGCGGCCGCGCAGCCTGGGGCACTGGTCCCGCACGCTGGAGCTTCAGTGTGCTGGCGGCAAGAAATGGGAGTGGGCGACGTTCGCTATCACTGGGACCACTTACGAGTGCCAGGCACGGTGCCAGCTCCCTTACAGGCATCCCTTCACTCTGTCCTTGAGGTCACCCGACAGGCCAGGTCAAATTATTAGAGCCATTTCGCAGCTGGAACACGGAGCTCGAGTACCCTGTGCTCACAGTGCCGGTAAGGGACAGTCCCCAGAGTTACAGGCGGAGATGCTGCTACTGGGCCCTGATGCGCACTCTGCTGAGGCACAGAACATGGTGCCGCGGCCTTGCTGGTATTTCTAGCTCCCACACTGAAGCACAGATGGAAAGGGGGTTTAAATGGCATCTCTGGGAATTGCATTTCCTTCCCTTTGGAGAAGAAACACCCCAGAGGCAGATCTGTTGTTAGCGGAGATCTCCCACTAGGTGGCGCTAAGAGGATTGGGAGTAAGTGGAGGAGAGGGCGGCCGGTGTCTGCTCTTTCTTGTATTTGTACAGAAGAATAAATTGCATTTGTCAGGATTTGTGTGAATTATTTACCATAATAACCTAAATGTTTCTAAATTTTCAATAATCCCAGTGCATCGTGCCCCTGAGATGTGGGCTCACTGAAGAAATTCTTTTCAATGAAACCCGGGGGGAAGAGAGCCAGTCGCCGCTTGGGAGTCCCATCGTCCCAAACCACCAGTGCAGTTTTCTAAACTGGGACCGAGGATTGTTCTCTGATGTCAGCTTCATGTTTAGAGGGGGGATAAAGAAAACAACTCATTACTGTAAGAGAAAAAAAAGTGGTAGAATGGCAAAGAACCGCTTGAAATGCATGCATGCCTCCATTCAAAAGACAAGTTTGCAGCTAGTAACATTTACCAAAAGTGAAATTACTCAGTGAGGGGGAACCCTGCAGGTGCCCTACCCTTGGCTGTGAGCTTCGTCACAAGCTGACTTTCAGTGAGTGCTGGGAAGCAGAGCCCCTCACCCCTCTGTTAGAACCCCACCTTGTGGGCTGGGCGGGGGGGGGGGGGCATGCAGCTCTGTGAGCTGGCAGCGCCAGATCTGGAATGCCCCTCCCCCTGGTTTCTGAGAAGTGATCTCTGCCCTCCGCAGCTGGGCTCTGCCCTGATTAATCCAGTTTTCCCCATGCGCCCCTTTAAATGAAAATGAGACCTAACATAGCACCATGGTTCCAACTGGAAATACGCTGACGACAAAAACTGCATGCACACATACATGCACGCACGGGGGCCTCCAATTCCATCTCCCCGTTTACTCCCGGCCACCCCATGAGGACGGGAATACTATCCCTATTTTACAGACAGGAAAACAACAGAGAGGTGGAGCTTATTCCCTAAAACCATACTGCTATCCATGGTGGAGCTGGAATTTGAACCCAGCTGTCCGACTCTTGCTAACAGAGCTCTCTCCGCCCTGCAACCCCGGGGTAGGCACCCTCAGACAGGGCTCCCCTGGCGGGCCTTACTGCCTTCTTGCCTGGCCAGCCTGTTGGGGTGCGGGCATAAACAAGCTCCTGGCTGACAGGAAGACGGGAACACGTACTTGGAGCAACTGAGTGGCCAGCAGGCTTTGGGGAACAGGCTACCTATTATGAAGCTTCACATCGGGGGGCCTCCCTTGGAGGCACGTGAGACATTGCCTCTTGTCCAGCAGGGTGGGGAACCCTGCTAAGTGCCTACTAAATGGGCAGGGTTTCAGAGGCAGGGCATTCTGCTCTCTGGCTGACAGGGTTTAGGGAAGGTTTCTTAGAGCAGGTAAGTGAGCACTGGTAGGAAAGGTTGGATCCTTCCAGGCCAAGGGGCAGGATAAGCCTCTCAGCTCCAATGTGGGGGAGCCACCACTATCTCCCAGGCTAAGAATCTGGCTCTGCACCCCCTCTCCCCCACTGGCAGCCATGTCTGCCCTGGCCCAGGCAAGTGGAGCTGACCCCGTGGCTCTGTTTACCTGGCAGAATCCCTCCTTCCTCCCTCCCTCCTGTTCAGTGGCAGGTGGCTACAGTTAGCCACGCGAGGAGCTGACTTATACCAGGCAAAGAAGGGAAAATTCTGACAAGAAATGGGCAGTCGTTTCCTCTGTCGCCCAGTCACCTCCCACCCAACTCTGGGTCCCACACTGTCCCGCTGTCCTCTGTCATGAGGGTGGGGGACAGGGCGGACGTCAGTGTGGGGGCAGGGAATCCCATTTCCTGCTCAGTCACGGGGCGGTGCTGCTTGCCTCTCCTCAGAAGCGGGGTGGCGGGGTCTGGCTGATTTATTCATTAGCAACTGCGATGTTTCATTTGCTCTGCCAGCACCCCAGCCTGTGTTATCTTGGGCGCTGGCCTTGGTGCCGCCTTCTAGTGACCCACCTGAAGGCGTGGGGTGGAGGGGGGTGCTTGCTGCTCCAGAGAAGAAAGGAAACGCTCAATGGCCAGGGGTGAGGCCCCCTTTTCTTTGGCTTTCCTTTTATTTATAACCCAGCCTGTTGTGTTTGCTTCTGGGGGCCCCGATATCAAAATAATATCACATGACCCTTCTGACAGGAGAGGCAATAAAACTGCTCATTAACCCCAGCCTCCATCACCACCCCTCCATGCTCCTCGGCAAAGGTGTGTAAATAGACTGGCCTTTCTCTGACCCCTGAAAACCAGCCCAGTCTGGCTGCTTTGTCAAACAGAGAGAGCGGCTGAGAAACTCCCCGTAGAGGGCACTTCCCTCCCCACCCCCCTTCTTCCACCAAAGCAACACACACCCATGCACTCACACCCAAGCGTGCACTCCCCACACCACGCACATCCCATGTGCACCCATGCATGCACACCCACGCTTGCTGCCCCCCCTCGTGCACACACACATTCACATTCACGCACACACACGTGGACGCCACCCCTGGACACTGTCAAGAGTGCAGATTGAAGGGACAGAAAAGTGCCCAACTGAGCGGAAACCACCACGGGCTCCGCGTCCTGCGAAACAGCAGAAAGCTTTCCCCAGGGGGTCTACCTGGCCTGTTAACGCAGATCTTCTGCCGACAGTCCCTTGAGATTGCTAAGAGGGGGTGTCCCAACTGCCCTTCAGAGCCTGCTGGGCCCCCACACCAACATGGAGGGGGTGCCGCGGACATGCCCCCAGCAAGCACAGTACTGGCTTGTGTGCTCCTGGGCATGTCTGTGATACCCCCTCGAGCACACAAGCCAGTGCTGTGCTCGCTGGGGCGAAGGCTTGGGGGTGCCCCGACAGCAGTCACCAGGTAATGGTCACTGCCTCGGCCTCAGGTGTGTGACCACACACTACGGACAGAACGCTCAGACCCGGACTCACACTCCACACCTTCTTGTGTCTGAAGCCCAGAAGTTAAAGCCACTGTCCCAGCACAGACTAACCCGCCCTGGCGCGAGTGGAAGCAGGTCACACATGGCCGGTCACACACGGCCGGCCTGCTGGAGAACCGCCGCTCTGCGCCCTCGGCGGGGGTGACTGTGATTCCAGGGACGTGGGCGTCACACCACACCCCTGGCTCCTCACAAACGAGCTCCTCCTCCTGGAGGGAGCACCACGGCCTGCCCAGGTGGGGGGCCGGGGCCAGCCCTCCCCGCCCAGGCCGGCTGGGAAACCTGATATTTCTCTACCTTGAAACAGGCTTCCTAAGCTGAAGAGAATAAATTAGAGTTGAGTTCAAATAGGCGCAGCTGCGGCAGATGGGCAAATTGATTGGCCTCCCATCTGGGAGATTAAATTCCACCGCCCAAAAATGGCAGCGGGGTAATGAGCTGTCAGTCAAACCGTGCAGTCAGGGCCCGGCGCATAATTGAAACCTGGCAGCCCCTCATTAGGTCCCACCGAGGTCTTGGTGATAGGTTCCCACCTTGAGGCACCTCTGAACCCCAGCAGAGAACACACCGGGCCCCGTGGAATATCCTCTGTAGGGAAATGCCACTTTGGGTAAGGGCTGGGCCGACATGAGGGAATTTTTACTTAGCCAAGGGGCTTATGAGATATTTGGCAACAATCACTGGTGGCTGGGAGGATGTGGTGACTTGTACTGAGATGACACCCAAGGCCCTCATTTCACGGGGGGCCCTCAGATAACCCCTCCTGTACCTCAGTCACCTCAGGGTTTCTCAGAGAGCATTACCTCAAACCACCACCAGACCCTGCTGAGCCCTTTGCAGACTGCAAGACGTGCACACGCTGCGGTTAACACTCCCAGCAGCCTGGATGGCGGCGGTGTCTGCATTCATAAACCAGATGAGGATGCTGGGGCCCGTGCAAGTTCCAGAGCAGCTCCTGAATGGGCCTAGGAAGCCAGAAGGCTGGGCACCCCCTCTACCCACCCCTGTCACTGCCACCACTCGGTCCCCCGTGCTTACTCTGTCATGGGCCACTCATCTTGCTTTTGTGTGGGGGCCAGTTCCTCAGTCTTCCAAGATTCTTAATTGGAATCTTGGCCAAATCTTCAGAACCCTGCTCTTAGACCCCCCTCTGCCTCCTACAAGAAGCCCTCCCTGACCCCGTGTCCTGGTTAAGCAGCCTCTCTCGGTGCACCTACACACCATAGTCACAGCCCTGTGCCGACTGCTATGTGTTGATGTGGCGTCTTCCCAGCAGACAGTGAGTATCATTCACACACCCACATTTCCTGCATCCTCTGGGGATACCTCAGTGTGCATGCAAAGAAGGCCCTGCCCTCGCCCCCCTCACCCCCCCGCCCCAGGCCCTTGCACCCTCCAGCTGCCACTTCCAGAGCCTGGGGCAGGACAGGGGCTCCCAGTAGGTGGCTGCATGGGTCACTGGTTTATGCTGAGCCTGCTGGGAAGTCACAGGCCAGTCACCAGGCAGAGAGCCTGACTCAGAGAGGGCAGTGGAAAGGTCGGGGAGAACACAGCCATTCCTGACTCTCCAGCCCTTTGAGAGTCAGGCAGGACAACATCCTCCCAGGACTCGTGCTTCGTGTGAGCACATGGGGGCTTCAGAGTGAAGCCTGGTGTAGAAACCAGGCCCTGGCTCAGTGTCCTCCTGCAAACTACGGCCAGGATCTCATGGCATCAGGGTGCTTCTGCTTTCCCTGGCTTTCGATTGGAAAAGGGAGCCGACAACGACCTTTCTGGCTGGATGCTAATTCCACATTATCAGTAAGCAGGGACCTAATGGGAAACTCCTGCAGGTGAGACCTGTGCGTTACGGCAGCCCGACAGCCCTGGCTACGTGTGGGTGGACGTCATTACAGCTTTCACAGCAAGTGTGCCGGCCACCAGTGCTGGTGGGCGACGCAGCACATCCTGGTGGCCCCACACACAGCCTGAATCTGGAAACTTCATCCGGTGGCCCCAGCCCCACACCCAGGGACTGGAGGACCAGATCCTGCTGCCAGCTCAGGCCACGGTAGGGCCTGGCCCCAGCAGGCCCCCGGACCCACAGGACGCAGCCACAGGCAGAGGGCCCCCGCGAGTCTCAGCACGCCATGTCAGGAGTGTGTCAACCCTCTGCGGCCCAGACCGGGGGCAGAGACACATGACACGGGGCCTTAGGGCCTCCAGCTGCCACCTCTGTGCTGGGGACAGAAAAAATGACAGTGACAGCACAGACAGAGGCAGCTGGGCACTGAGAAGATGCAGTGGCAGTAGAATGAGGGAGGTGAAGCCATCTGCACGGATCCTCAAGTCCAACCCTCCAAATGACCCTGCAAAGAGAACGTTACTCTCCTTGATTTCTGGGTGAGGAGTCTGGGCCAGAGAGGTGACGTAACTTGCCCAGGCTTCCCAGCAGGGAACCCCACAGAAGTCAAAGCCAGAACTCAAACTGCAATCACCTCGTGTTCACTGTGGCAGACTGCCTCCCAGTGGCCGCCACGGGCATATTACCCCATTTTACAGATGAGAAAAAGCCTCAGGCAATGCTCAGAGCTAGCAAGGGGCATGCCGGGGGCTCCCTCCAGGGTCGGGGGCAGGACCAAGGACTCCTGCAAAGCCTGACCTGACTCAAGAACCAGCCCCAAGCTCTGCTTCCCACAGGCTGGGGTCCTGGCCAGGGCCTTCCAGTAATTAGTGGGCTCTTGTTAAGACCCAGTCGCGCCGATCTTGGGCCAGGACTTGTTTTTGTTCCCAAGCGGAGGCCCTCGCAGGAAGGCCAGGCGCACGTGCGCAGCCCCATAAATCCAGCTGGCGTCGCTCATTACAACGTTCCGCTTCACGACTCCGCCAGCCCCAGCCCGCATGGGCTTCTCCGGCCGGCGGGCCTCCCTGCAGCAGGCTCGGCTGCCCGTGCCGCCCGCGGCCTCAGACATGAGCTCATCCAGCACGCAGCGAGTGAGGAAGTGGCCGGGCGGCACCTCAACAGCAAGGGGACAATGTGCCTATTAAGGTGGTTAGCTGTCAGCCCCCCACCGATGCACCCCACCCCGCTGAGGCAGGACCACCCCACTCTGCCCCCTACCCAGCCTCCAATACATGCCGCTATGCCCCACGGGTGTGGCCCGGCCACTCGGTGAGTGGGCACAGGAAGTCGAAGCAAGGCAGGGAGGCTGTGTGGAGGGAGAAGTGGGCTTGGGGACAGCTCTGAGCACCAACAGCTCCTCTGGGACCCAGGCAGGCGCCGCAGGCCCTCTGGGCCTCATCCCCCAGCTATGGAATGGGAAGCTGCTCCCGGCCCTGGTGGCTCTACGGTCAGGAGCCAACGCCAGGGCAGAGGACAGGGTCCCATCACTGGGGAAAGGCCACAGAGGCGGGCCGCGAGGGGCCCGTGACTGAGCCTCTGTACGTGCGCACGGTTAGTACAAAACCTGGCTGGTCCTTTCTCTTTAAGGCCTGGGGAAGCAAGAGGGGTCAAGAGCGAGGCTCACCACCAAGTGACCTTGGGGCAAGGGACCTCTTTAGTAAAAGAGACTTGACAACACAGTGCCCACGATGAATGCCTAAAAAACACGAGCTGCTCTGTCTATTGCTCAGAGTCCCATAAAGCACCATGTGCCGTTCTCACCCGAGCGTCAGGCGTGTGGCTGAGAGCACCAGAGTCCCTGGCGAGCCCTTCTCCATCTGGTGCTATCATAGCTCAGACAGGGGCTGAGCAATGACCTTTTAAAGGAATACAGTGTCCTGTGGCCACATGTGGCTATTTAAATGAAATTACAGATTCAATTCCTCATTTACACCACCCACGTTTCAAGTGCTTGGCAGCCACACGAGGCCGGCGGGGGCTGGGATGGGTGGCGCTGGCCGTCGAGCATCTCCAATGCTGGACCAAGCGACACTGAGCCGCTCTGAGCTAAACCATCCGTCCATGGGGCGACTTCAGAACCACACCCCAAGCTTTTCATAGCATCTAGCGTATGATGCGAAAACCACGCGAGAGCATTTCGCAAGCGGCCGGCCCTGTACCACCAGCAGCGAGCGAAGGACAGCGGCCGGTGGAAACTACACTTGCATGTGTTGACTGTTACTATGTTCCGGGCGCTGTGCTGAGGGCCTCAGTCACTGCATTTAACAACCCCCAGCACTTTCAAGTTGGTGACACAGCTCCATTTTACTGATGACAGATGGATTCAGCGAGGCCAAAGGGCTCCGACGGGGGGAACGGCGACCCAGCTTGGAAGCCAGCCAGCCTCGGGGACAGAGCCCGCCGACCTCCCGAGCTCGGACTCAACGTCCACCCAGAAAGATGCTGCTTCTTCCCAAAGGTGCCTGTTTCCTTCCTGCCTTTCACTTAGCTTTGCACATGGCCTGCTCTCAGGTTCATGTGAGTCAGAAATGGGGTGGGGGGCACCTTGCGTCCTTGGAGGCTGCATGGAATCCCATGCCCTGGGCAGGCATATGAGGGGTTACCCTGGCCCCACCAACCACACCGAGTTCCCAGAAAGTCTGCTCACTACAACCCCGGGTCAGATACTGTGTGGGGAGACCATGGCCTTAGGGCCCCCGGAGCTGTCACACCCCTTCAGGGGGCATGGCCCGCCCAGGAGTGTGCCGCTCGCGCGCTCCTGCCTCAAACCTAGCTTGCACACACCAGGCATGGGGGGCAGGAAAGGGTGACTGTCAGGGCTTGCAGTGGGCCCCAGCACCTCAAGTCTCCCCGTTCAGTGAACAACTGAGTGACGGGCTGGACTCAATGCCCGGTCACCTTCTACAGAGCAAATGCCACAAAATACCTTTCCTGTCACCCCCAAAGTCTTCACTCCATTCTTATGACAGCCTGAGAGGCTGCTAAGCCGGGCAGGGAACATGGCACGGAACAGATGGGGTATGCAGTTTTCCAAAGCAATGAAGTTTTCCAAAGCCTGCAGACCCCCACCCACCCCAGGCCTGCCCCCAGAGCCCACCAGCTGTTCTCTAAAAGGAGCACTTTACACGGGCAAGGACTGCTGTGCCCCAAAGGCCAATCAAGGACACAACAGGGACACCCACTGGTGGCCTCTTCTCCATCACGGCCTTCCTTGTTATGCTCTCCCCCGCAGGCCAGCCAGGACCCAAGTCACAGGGAGGAAGATCACTGCAAGTTCATGTGGCAGGTACAGGGGACTCGGGACATTCCCTCTCCTACAGGTCATCTGCTGGTTTCAGACGCTGGGATCTCAGACACCCCCACAGGCCCAGGGAAATATCCCTGGGGAAAGGGGACTCTTGCACTCACACCCCAGAGGGCCATGCAGGCCGGCCAGCCGTCGCCAAGGACTCACCACAAACAGCCCGCAGGCCCCGAGGCCCGGCATGCAGACCCTCTGGCTGGCACGCGTCCCCGCCACGGCCGTGCGGCCAAGCTGGCTGCTGCACTCCAAGCTGAAGCAACATCCTAAATGGGCTCACACCTCCGTGCTGAAAGCGGAGGGACGGACTGCGGTCCCCGAGGCCCGATCCTACATTTGTCTCGCGGAAGCCCTAGGACGCCAGTTTAAGAGCCTTTTTATAGACTCCTATAAAGGAGAAAGTGAACTTTTACCATGTTTGCACTCCGCTAAGTCAATACGCATAAAAGGGACAACCGAGCTGCTTCTGCCCAGATGCGGTCCAGCGGGGCGGCCGCAGCCTCCATGTCAACCCAGCTCCCGTGGGCATCAGTGCCCGCAGCTCCTCGCCCGCAGGCTTCACCCAGCAGCCCCCAATCAGTAGGCCACTGTCCACCGGGGCACTGGGGGGACTAATGAAGCCGGAAAGCCCTCCCTGTCTGGGCTAATGGGTGTTCCTGCCTTCACTCAGCCGAGACGGCCCCCCAGATGCAGGGTTTTCATGGGAAGATTTAGAGGAGGGGAAACACGGAAGCTGTAAAGTTTTACTAGGAATTCTCAACCATCCTCCTTTGGCCCGACACTCATGCTGCCCTTCATTTTTAAGAGAGCTTCCTTTCTGCTTTGAACTTACCCCTGAAATCTAAGCAACCCTGTGCCAGCCTCCAGCCTCCAGGATCTGGGCTCAAACTCCCATTCAGAAGGAAGAGGAAGAGACTACCTGGGCACCAAGGACAGATGTCCTCCCCGCCAGCCTTGTCTGGAACAATCGCCAAGGCCGCTGCCTACCTGCCCTCGTGCGAGGTCACGGGAACCAAGGTTTCCCAACAGATGGCTTATGCTTCGGGCTGGGTTTGTCAGCCCTGGACATGGCTCTCTCTCCATTCATTCACTGGTACTGAGCACTCACTGTGTGCGAGACCCGTACTAGGGGTGTTGAGTAACAGCAGCCACCGACGTAGCCCTGGTGGGCTTATCTCAGAGGTTAAGAAAGCCGACGTTTGTGTTGGTCTTTGGGCTCACAGCCCTGCTGTGCCGCTGGTGAGCTGTGATCTTGGGTGAGTTACTTAATCTTCTCTGAGTCTATAACTTATCACAAAACAGGAACACCACCACACACACACACACACACACACACACACACAGAGGAGCTTGGTGCACGTGCCTAGTGCGTAGCAAGTACTTTATAAATGCTAGCCGAGAGCCTCCCTGGTGACGCAAGGGGTTAAGTCGCAGCACTATGAAGCTATCTGCAGCCACTGCATCACGAGTTCGATCCCCGGCCAGGGAGCTTCCCACATGGCGCAGCAGACCTCTCCTGCCTCGCCCGCTGCTCCGCTCAGCAGTGTACTTCAGTCGATCTGCCTGTTCTGCTCCCCACTCTGTCTCTGGTGAATCCTCTCACCACCCCACATCTCTGGCCTACACCCCAGCTTGTATGCATAAATAAATAAATCTTTAAAAAAAGCAACAAAGAAACTGCTAGCCGAAGCCTTCAGGGCTCTGTGAAGAAGATTTCAGTCTCCCATTTTGGGACCAGGGACTTGAGACTTAGGAGGTTAAATAACTTGCCCCAGGCCACATGGGAGAAAGAAAGGAGCTCCATTCCCAGTTTTTTCACATTCTGAAACGACACCATAGACACTATGGCTGCACAAAACACCCAGGTTTGGGAGCAAAGCAGATGCCTCGATTGGTGAGCATAGTGTCAAGAAACTGACCTAGAATTTGGGCATCAGCGTATCTATAAAGGATTTATTTGAATTCTGGAGTCATACTTTAACGCTAAAGTTTGAGTTGCCGATGGCAGAGGGTGGGTAGAGGAGTCAGTCCAGAGCACAGAGCCAATTTACTCCCTGCGGCAGGAAGAGCAAATCCTCACTCTCCACGCGGCTAAGTTGCCGAGGTTCCGGAGCGGCCAGGCCGTGCGGCATCCCGGCCCACTGTGCATGCAGACGGGCCGGAGCGGGGCTATGAGCAGCTGGCATCTCTCCGCTCTTCCCTGGCTGGAATTATCTGAAAAACTGGTATCTTTTTGAGGACTGTACAAAGCACCATTGTGGAATTTTCCAGGAAACTGTTTTGGCATCATTCATGAAACAGTTTCTCCTTTTTTCTGAATGGATCAAGAACTGCTCAGGGGAAAGTCCTGGAAAGCATGGACCTGGGTGATGTTCATACCTGGAATCCACCAAATAGAAGTGGGTGGACCTGTGGGGAACATCTGGGTAGCAGATGGGGAAACTGAGGTGCAGGTACAGTCAGTTACCGGTTTCACATCAGAGCTGGGAAGGGAAATGTCATTGTCTCTGTGTGTCTGCCTCTCTGTCTTCACCTCACTCTCCTTTACAACAGCTTTGAGATGCCCAAACCCCACGGCAACTGTCTGTGCTAACTGCCTCTTTGGACACAGTTGCTTTTCTAAGTTGTTGAAAGGCCTGGGGCTGTAAGGGTCAGTCAGGCTCTGGAGGGGTCCCATCCTCTGCAAACACTGGTCTGTCCACATAAGACTCCGGAGGCCATGAGAAAAGCAAGACACCACAGCGAACTGCCCCACCACCCCAGCCCTTGTCCATCACAACCTGACAGGTTCTCAACAAAGTCATTTGCCAGCCACACCCGCTCTTCTTTCAGCCTCGGTAAAGATGTGGGTTTAGCACCAGCTCTCCGAGGACACCAAAGTCAAAAGCAGTTCTGAAAAAAACTATCGTGGGCATGAAATTGGAGTGAATTCCTCCGGTGGTTCCATGACAGCTCTCAGAAACCATCTTCGGGCTGGTATTCAGCCTTCTAGAAGCATCTACTCTCTTCTCGAGCACGGACACAGAACCAACAATCATTTACTACATGCAGCTGAATGGAGAGAAATTGTCACAAAGCCCACAAACGCGATTCCACAGGGGAAGGGGGCACCACCCCCGTGCCTGAGTCACCACCCTGCCCTCGGCGGCTTGCCCCCTTTCTGTTTGCTTCTGACCCCTGCGGATGTAAGTCTGAAGGGAATAAACGCTGAGAGCATGTTCCAGCAAAACGTCAGCTGGTCACAAAGGAAGAGACAGGAGCCCTACCTGGCAGGAGTGTTGGAGGACAGGGGTCTGGGCGACCCAGGCCACGGAGCAGGGGACGGGGGAGCTCTGGTTTGGATCCAGGACAGGCCCTCTGCCCGCTGCCTGGCACTGCCTGCCTCAGGTGTCAGGGTGTGTACTGATTTCCTGGTGCAGTTACAACAAATTACCACAAGCTCAGCAACTTAAAACAACCCAAGTCAGCTCCGGAGCACAGTTCCAGAGGTCAGAAATCCAAAATGGGCATCACTGCACTAAAAAGGCGCCCAGGGGGCTCCTTCTGCCAGAAGAGCTAAAGGACACTCTGCTTCCTTTTCCAGCTTCTAGAGGCTCCTCACATTGATGCTCTGGTCCTTTCCTCGGCCTTTGAAGCCAGCACTATCACCTGTTTGGACTCCTCCCTGCTCTCTGGCTCTGCTTCTGCTGTAGCCCCATTTCTGACCCGAACACTCCTGTCCTCCCTCTCATGAACAAGGGCTGCTATGGCTCCCCTGAGCCCAGTTGGGTACTCACAGCCTCCCTCCCACTGGAAATCGGAACTGACTCCAGCTGCAAAGTCTCTCACTTAGGGAACAGGGTCACAGGTGATAGGTCCCGGGGACTAGAAAGTGGACACTGGCAGGTAAGAGGGACACTATTCCATCCACAAGGGTCCTCAACGACCCCAGGGGCAAAAGAGCTCCTCAGACCACCTGACACAGAGGAAAGGAAGCCGGCAGCATCAGGAAAGGGCTGGCAGAGGTGTGTTCTGGTCACCGAGAGGAGGAAACCCAGGAGGTGATGGGCAACTTTCCCTGCCAGCACTCTTGCTCCGCCCCCAGGATGAAGGTGCTGACCCGAGGCTCACACAGCCCCTCTCCTGTTCTGGGCTGGCCCCAGGGCCAGGCTGGTCCCTCACTCTTGTGGGGATTAGAGCCCAGGCCCTGTACTATTTGACCCCAGTTTTCTCCCCGGCTGCTGTGACCCATTTAAACCTTGCATAGCTCAACCCCACAAAGCACCAAACAGGGACTCAGCCTCTTGGTATTTGTGTCGGTTCTTGTCCCTGCAATCTCCGGGAAGGTATGGGAGACGGGCCATGCAGAGCTGCCGCGGCCCAGGAAGCAGGCCGAGGCGGTCCCCTCACATCAGCTACATCCAGCCCCGTGTCCTGGAGGACACACGGAGGGCTGGGTGGAAACAGGCTCTGGGTTCCACACCAACTTCCCTGGGGGCTGAGCCCAAGGCCCTGACCTGGCCCTGGGCAGCCTGGTGGTTTTCTGCTCATTCTCTCTGGGGTCCGAGAACACCTGCTTCTCCCCAGATTCCATCCACAGCAACCCAGACTCCTCCGCAGGCTTTATTTAGGAAAGGTCCTTGCAAGCCCAACTTATGTCTTGGTATGGGCCCAAAACCACAGCCTCACTGGCTTCCCAGACCAGCACCATGTGAGCGGGGTGCGGGGCCTCACTTGCCAGCCACCTCTAAGAAGCTGTAGGGAGGGGTCTCCCCTGCAACCACCGGCTGCCCTATGGGCCCAGCAGACGGCTTCCTCCTGAGCGGGACAGACACCCCGGCGCCAATACCACGCTGCTATTTGAATATGGGCTCTTGCATCTGGACTTTCCTCTCGTCAACAGAACCCAGAACCGTGGACCCCAGGGTCCTTCCACATTACCACCGCCAAGCAGCATTTACTGAGTGTAGCACCTGCCCCATGCATGCGAGAGACCCTGCAGCAATGGTACGGAGCTTGTGCTGTCACTACTCTCACTCCCGCAGGCAGGGAAACTGAGGTTTTGAGAAGTTAGAGAACTTGCCCAAGTCCAGAGCCAGGCTGTGAAGCCAGACCCATCTGACTTCCTGTGCCCCCTCTGGTGAGAAGCTCAAAGGGAGGTCAGGTCTCTGCCTTTCTCTGGAAGGGCTCTGCGCTGAGTCCAGGGCTGTGCCCCTGAGGTCTCTTCAGAAGCAGGGCCAGCTGTGTGCCCTGGGGAAGGAAGTGGGTACTATGCAAAGAGCCCTTTTGCTCCTGGCAGTGTGCCAGGAGAGCCTCCTAACAGAAACATTTAGAAATGCTGGATCAGTCAAGAAATGTACATTTTAATATAAGGCTAGGCCAAGGGAGGGAGGGAGGGGAGGAGGGAGGGAGGGCACAGGTGTGGGGAATCCACAGTATTGAGTTCCCAGCTAAAAGCCAGAGCTATGGGGGTAGCCCTCCTCGCTGCCCAGGGCCATCTGTCAATCCCAGAAATAGACAAAGCCTTTGGACTACAAAAAGGAGGGGAGAGGGCGGGAAGGGAGGGGAGCTATGACAGGAGACCCCTGCTGGGTGGATCCAGGACTCCAGAGCGCTATGACTCCTCCAGTCCAGTCCCCAGAAAGGAGGCCCGCGGGACCCTGGCCATCTCCAGCCACAGTTCTGGACAAGGAATTCCCAGGAAGAGCCCCCTTGGAGTCCACAGGCCCTGCCTGCCGTCAGCTGTGGTTGGGAAAGAAATTAAAGGGCCTCTTCCTTCTGGGAAACTCTTCAAGTGGAGAAGTTAAAGTGATTTCAGGTCAGAGGCACCCCTGCGCCCCAGGAGGCCGCAGTCACAGCAGCTCAGGGGAGGTGAGGCATGCACGTGGAACCCGGGCCCCTCGCGGCGCCAGCCAGTTAGGGCGGAACTTACCCGGAAACCCGACAGCCACCCTGCGAAGAGACGCCACTGCGCATGCGCCTCAGCACAGCAGCGGCAGCAAAAGGGACCCCAGGGGTCAGATACCAGAATCAAAGAATCGAAGGAAACAGGAATAAGACCCTTGCTACAAGCTTGAATGCATGAGAAAAAGCACCTTTCAAAATCCACCAAGCATTTCTGAGCACACACACACACACACACACACACACACACACACAAAAAAAAACCCAGAAACAAAAAACCCAAATAAGAACATCTAGAAATGAAAAACGAAACTGGAAGCCCAACCAAGAGTGAAATACAATTGAGGTGAGGATTAATGAACTGGAAAAGATCTAAAGCAATGGCTCAAAAACTGGCACAGAGATAGAACAGGAGGGGGGGAAATGAAAGAGACTTTAAGAAATAACAGCCGCGCTCACACATTCTGCCCTGACCCGGGAAGCGTGTGGCCGGGACAGCGGCTGCCCCTTCAGCCTGCAGCCTGGAATGGACAATGAACCCAGCAAACAAGACCTGACCCGGAGGCGGGGGCAGAGCACAAGACCCGCCTACTCTGAGTAAAAGGGAGGTATTTTTTTGTCGTGAGCCCCTGGAGTTATTAGGAAGTATTACTGCTAAGGGAATTAACTAATGCAGAAATTGGTACCTAGCAGGGGCTGTTACCACCACCTATGAGGGGGGTTGGCTTTGGGGCTGGGCCGCAGGTGTAACGGAAGCCTTATGGGGCTAGGGAAACGACACCTGGGTCACACTGTGGCAAAGCCACTACCTGGGAGACTTGGAAAGCTGGAAACACACCTAATGCATGGATGACTGCGGGAAGAGGAATCTGTGGCTCCTTACATGTGTGTGTGTGATGGGGGGAAGGGGATTACTGGTTGCTGATCCTCAGGGGCTACGAGAAAGAGGTGAGTTTGGTCAACAACAGGCTATCTGCAAGCAGAACTGGAAGGTTCCGAAGTCCCTGGATTTTCAGAGTTGCAAAATGGAACGTGAGGATGTGGTCACTCGATGCCATCTTAGGGCAAGGACCAATTAAGCCCCGAAGACACTGTCTCAGGACAGAGATCAAATCACAGACGAGGCCATCACACATTTGGTGAAACCTCTGATTGGATTAAAGTCACGCCTGGTGGATTAAGGATAAAATCAGGCTTTCCTCCAGTGGAAGCCTGATTAACTCAAAATAACTATAATTAAGGGGCAGGGGGAGCCAGGGATATCTCAAAAGAAATGTAGGATTGTGGGTCTTGCTTTTGGAATTTGGCGCTGAGACTCAAAAACATTTTAAGGGTATTTAATAAAATATGAAAAATAAACTCAGATATACTTTTTCTATGTGCCGGGGCCTACCTGGTGGCAAGGAGAAGCCCTGCAGGCTCAGAGGCCGGACACGTGGGCAGACCTCACAGGCTCACACAGGCTGCCTTCCACACGGGCACGCTGGCTTCTGGGGCCTCCCAGGCGGACGCACCCCTGCCACCATTCCCAAGAAAGCCCTCATCCCAAATCACGCCCAGACCTGCCATGCAGAGGCCAGCCTGGCCCTGTCAGAGAAGTTCCTGGCCAATCAAGTCACCCCTTTCAGAATGACCCTCTCCGAGAGGACACGGGACCACCTCTCTCTTTGCTGGCCAAGGTTGTTCTAATGTAGGTGACCGACACAAACAGCACAGACAGCTCTTCCTGTGGTTATCTGCAGACGGCAGACCGTGCTTCCTGGGTCAGCTGTCCGCAGCCAGGGCCGTCTGTCTTGGCGCATGTGCCCCAGCCCAGTGGTTCATGGCACTGTGTCTCCATCAGTGCCACCTGTCTGGGGGATCCACCCTCACCAGCGCCTTCCTCCCAGGCCCTGAGAGGGAAGGGCGGACCCGCCGCAGGGCCCGCAGGGGCCCAAGCATGCATCTGAAACAGCCGTGGAGCAGGCGCACCGGCGGTGACAAAACAGCACTTAACTCTGAACAAGGATGAATCGCTCTACAGGAATGGCCAATCCGACCATTAGCATCTGTCGGCCCCTGGACTCCCGCACTGACCAGAGCCCACTCAGCCTCACACAGATGTGTCAGATAGAAAACAAGACTGCAGTGGTTCTGCTGTAGAGAAGAAACCAGATGTGCCCCCCAACCAAAGATGCTCACGCTTACATCCAACCCTCAGGCCATTTCCCCTCTTCTGAACGTGGTAGGAGACAGGAAATGGGCCACAAGGCCTCTGAGCAGCCAAAGGAGTGTCCCAACTTCCCTGTGCTCACACAGCAAGTCCCTCGGAGCCAGCACGGCTGCTCCCCAGTCCCCAGCCCATTTCTGTGGCATCTGAGCCACGTCAGACTGGACACAACAGACCAGAGCCGCCAGAGAGGAGGGCCCCAGGACCAGCTGCAGGCAGGACCCGGCTGCTGACTGACAGCAAAGACACAAAGAAACATGCAGAACCATAGATATGGAGGAAAAGAAACACAAAAACCCCGTGACCACTGAGGACTGGGGCAGACAGTGCCGTCCACCTCTCTGAGCAGGCTCTGAATTTGAGCCCGGGACACGCCGTGGATGTCGCAAATACATGGTCAGAAACTTTCCATTTAAAACAATTTTAAGTAATTTTGTCTGAATTATTATTCTAATGACTGTTGGATGGATATTTCCTAGGACTATCACTCCTTCTAGGTTGATACAAAAGATACGTAATTCCCTTTACATGAAATTTCTAGAAGAGACAAATCTAGACAGAACAGGAAGTAGATAAGTGGTTGCCAGGGAACAGGGCAGGGGCCTGGCTACCCAGGGACCCTGGGCAGTGTGTGGATGCCCCAAGGTTGTCAATAAAAACAAACACAGAAACGAGCATACGTTAGCACGTACACATGGATACACGCAAACACAAGTATTGCTGTAATGAGGCGCATTGTCTTCTGCTGAGTTTATTCTTTTCTACCGGTGAGGACTCAGACTGCTATTAAAGGGGTTTTAACCCATTACTGTCATTACATACATTGAAGCTCCCACATCCCAGCTCAGGCCTACAGATCCCCTTCAAGCTGAAATGTCTGCACCATTCTTGGGTCAACTCCTGGCAGAAAACGTCCCCAGCTCATTGTGTAAGTTTTCCTCCCCCAGCCCTGGAATCAGCCACATTTCCAAAGAGCCCTGGTCCTTGTTAGTGGAGAATGGCATTGGGAGCCATTATCTGAGAAACGAGGCCATTTCCTACACAAGTCTCATTTCTCCAGGCCCTCCCAGCAGAAAGAGCTCAACAGTATGTGTGTGTCATATTGACACATATGCTAGTTTCCCTATATGTGCATGCTTTATGTTTACATATATGCTAACAGCTACATGCTTAAGTTCACATATGGTTTAGAACACTGCCATCAAACTTCCCATCAAACACCCCAACAAACTTCCTGGTTACCATTTGTGACCAATCTCCAGGCAACCACTAATCTGCTTCGTCTTTGGAGATTTGCCCCTCCTGGAAATTTCATATAATGGGAATTATTTAACACAACTTTTGTGTCTGACTTCTTTCTAGCATAACATGTTTGAGGTCCATCTATTTTGGAACATGTATCAGTGGCTGTTCCTTACTGCCCCATTGTACTCCATGCGGTGAATAGACCCTACTCGCCCTATCCGTCGGCTTATAGCCATTAGAGTTGTGGCCGGTTTCAGCTTATTATGTAAAAGACAGCTAGGAACATTAACACACCAATCCTTGTGTGGACACCTATTTTCATTTCTCTTGAGTGTGTGGTAGGTAGAACAATGACTCCCAAAGACATATCCAACTTACTAAGCCACTGACTTTAAGAAAACAAGATTATTCTGGATGATTTTATATTATGTCCAGATCCTAATCCTCAGAAATGTGAATAAATTTTGTTTCATGGCAAAGGGGAATTAAGGTTGCAGACAGAATTAAGGTTGCTAATCTGCTGAGGTTAAGAAAGCAAGATCATCCTGGATTATCTAGGAAGGCAGAAGAAGGTCCATTGCACTCACAAGGGCCCTTAAAAGTGGAGGAGGCAGGAGAGGAGGCCAGAGCAGTGAGATGTGAGGACTCAGCCCCCACGGCTGGCACTGAACATGGAAGGTACCAAGGAATTGGGGGCAGCTTCTAGAAGCAGAAAAATGCAGGGACATGGTTTCTCCTCTAAAGGCTCAGAGAACAGCCCTGTTGACACCTGACTGGAGCGCAGTGCAACCCTGGACATCCACCCTCCAAAACTGTAAGACAAGACGTGTGTGTTGTGCCGCCCACAGTGTGCAGTGACTTGCTCCCACAACGACAGAACATCGCGCAGGCCAGTGCTACCGGCGTGCACTGTGTTGAGTGTAAGATGATGTTTAGCTGTGAAAGAAACAGACATACTGTTTTTCAAAGTGGCTGTACCATTCACATTCTTACAGAAATGTACCATTTGGGTAAGTTTCTAAAGCCCTAAAGTGGTAGATTTTGACAATTCTGGGTTTGTGTGTGTGTGTGTGTATGTGGACAGGATTTGCCGTTTTTCATTCCACCCGATCAACACCCAGGGACTTTTCGGATGCGTTACTAAAAAAAGAAAAGAGGGGACGAGGACAGGGGGACAGGCCAGGTATTGGCACCAACTTACTGGTCATCCTGGGGGACTGATTTCAGAGGCTCACGCCTACCACCCCCTGACTTAGCTGTGTGGTGTGGGACGCACTGTCACACTTCTCTGAGTCGCCATTGTCCTTCCTGTAAAACGGGTTGAATAGTAAGAACTCCCTGCCAGCTCTGTGAGGGACTGGCTGCAAGCACTCTGGGAAGCACAGAGCCAGGGAGTGCTTCCCCCAGGTCGTGTCCACAAGAAAAGGATACATTTTGTATTTTGTCTGCTCTGCTCTAAAGATGATGGGAAGAAGCATCATTTATTTAAACACACAGGCACGCTGGCAATAAAAACACAAAGTATGGGTTCCTAGAAATGTCAACACTGTCCCGGGCAGCGTCCTTTCCAAGTCCTACAATCACCATGTTCTCCCATCAAGGACAACTCTACATAATTGCATGCGAACCTGTACTTTTTTTTAAACATATTTTCAGCATATACTTCCCCAAGCCCTTCAAAATAGCCTAGTGGGTGGAGGGTCAGGAATGATCACACATGACAGATTAAGAAGACTGAGGCGCAGAGCTCTCGGGACGCTCCAGGCTCCACGGACAGCAGGCGGGGCTGCAACCAGACCATTTGCTGCACCAGTGTCCCCGCTCCCACCCAGGGGCATGGTGCCCCCCCTCGTTCACTGACATCGTTCACTCATGGACCGTGGAAAAGATTAAGATTCATCAGATCCGGCGCTGCTACTAACACAGGCGACGCCCAGGAGCACATGCGGATTTCATTATGACGGCGCTCATCAGGCTGGGGCAGTCACGCACGGCCTGCTGGAGACTCAAGCCTCCATGACAGAGTTAAGTTGGCATTTGTTCTGAGCCCGGTGGCATTTTTTAATGCATTTGTAAAAATGGAAATGAGTCGAGGCACCCAAGGTCAATTACACAGGGCAAGTCCAACGGCCCCAGAGCCCGCTGTGAAGACCTTGCCAGTGGATTCACAACGCTGCCAGCAGCTCTTCCCACGCTCATCTCCCAAGCGTGAACGCTCTCCTCCCCCTTTCTCCCCCTTGCGCATTCGAGGCCATCTCAGACAAATCTCCACAGTGGCCCCACGACTAAAGTCCTGTCATTTTCTCTATTTCACAGATGAGACGCAGAGGGTCAGAGGGGTTGACTGAATTGCCTCATTCACACAGCTGGCAGAGGGGGGGTCCAGGCTCCAAATCATGTCGCTGAGACTCAAACCCCCCTAAGCATCCCTTGCCATACAGCCCTCATCCCCTCTCTGCTCATTCAATCACTGGACACATGGGTTTGATGGGCACCGGGGGCGGCTGGTAACTGCACAGGAGAAGGTGTGTGGATTTCAGCCCATTTGAGGCCTCCCCGCGCACCTCTGCCCTTCAAGTCTCATGTACAAGGTCAACTTTTGATTGGAGGACCTCAAAACAAAAAAGACACAGAGGCAGAAGCCATTGTACATGAGAACGATGCACAGGAGCTCAGTCAGCGGGTGAGTTTTGCTGCTATTATTCTCATGCTTTGTTCTCTTTTGATTTTTAGTTTTGCTGGTTTTTTGGAAAAGCTAATCTATTAAATGAGTGATGCCTTATTCTCTTGAGCCAAGTCCTTGACTACGTTGGAGGGCATGGGGGAAAGATGGAGAAAACCAGAAAGTAATGAGAAAATGCATCAGGCCCTGTTTCAAGCCCAAGCTAAGTAAACAGTAAAATGAAGAGGCTGTCTGTCTACCTGTCTGTGTGTCTGATCAGACCCTCTCCTCTTCCTCTCTCATGCACACATACATGGCCAAAGGTTTCACTCCCTAAAAGGACATTTGCTCAAGCTTCCTCTCCTAAATCTGTCTTAAAAGCTTGAGAAGGGCAGCTAACCTACCTCCCCAACACATACACACCAGAACACAACAATATCTGTGGGAGGGGTCACACCTCACGTCCCCAAGAGACCAGTGAGAAAGGGATATGTCCCCCACTCATCTTTCAGGAACTGAGGAGGAGGGCCATACCCGCAACTCCTGGCCCCTCATGGCTTTGGGGTAAGACCACTGAGCGCCTGGCCTCCAGGGCTACTCTGCTCATTTTCCAGGTTGGCAAGAGGAAGGCTTGTTGATCCTATCTGAGAAGGGCTACTCCAATTCATTCATTCATCCCTTCATGGCTTCATCCATTCATGGCTAACTGGCAGACAGCATGCTGGGGACCACGGAAGGCACTTCATAGTTTCCAAATCCATTTCACAGACATTGCCCCTATTTGACAGGTAGATTTCATGCCCGTTTTAGAGCTGAGCAAACTGATGTTCAAGAAAGACTTACTCAGCTTACAAAGCAAGGAAGTGGCAACACCAGGCCAGACACCCCAAGGTGAGGCGTGTGGGCAGCCTCCCTATAGCGCTGGCCTTTCTGTCACCAACCAAGTCCTTCCTACATCCCCAGGCCCAGGGCCGCACCAACTCAGGCCTCAATTCATGTCCCAGCTCAACCCCAGCGTGTGCTGTGGCTCTGTGGGGGGCCTGCCTGGGACACCGCAGGGACTGGGGTGCTTCAGCACTTGTGTTACCCGATGCAAACGGAGTAACCTTTGCAGGGGCCTCTGGCCAGCGAGCTAATGTCTTCCTCACCTTAGACCCCCAGGAAGAAGTCAGGAGGGAAAGGAGATGCACTTCCAGCAAGACTCTGGGCCTGCCTTGTGGCCGGGTGCTGCTGGCCCTCGCCTTTGTCTGTGCCCCTGAAACTGAGAGGCCTGTCTAGACTGAGCGGCTACTAGAAGTAATCCCAGGAAAATCTCCCTGAAACCTGATCCCTGCCCTTATCGAGGGGCAGGCAGATTAGCTTGATTGATTGAACAATGGAGTCCAGGGCCTTAACACGATCTCCATGTGTCTCCCAGCAGAAGGGGCTCTGGGCAGCTCAGGCAGGCCCAGCCTTATGGAGGAGCCTGTCCTGCGGGTCAGGGGCCAGGCAGCCTCCCAGCACTCAGAGGAGGGGGCTGGGCAGACCTGCTTCTCCCTGGTCACAGTAAGTACCCACAACTGCTTCCAGCACTTCAGGGCTGCTTTCCAGAACCCCACATGCCCCACACTACACACGGCTCTCACCGTCATCACCACCATCATTATCAGTATGACGTCATCGTCACCACCATCATCACCACCCTTCCTGTTTCACAGATGAGGACACTGAACCAGCAATTCACTCTGGGTCACAGAGGAGCAAACAGTCGAGAGCTTTCAGGCAGTTTGATGTGGAGGCCTGAGCTCCTCGACACCAGTCCCGCCTCCCTGCGCTCGCACCATTCCGGTCAGCAAGTCAGTCATTTCCCCAGATGACCTTTCATGTCCTCAAGAGAAGATGCCAGGCTGTGGGCCTCCTCCATGCCATCACGGGGTGGGCTGCTCCGGAGGCAGCCAGCGTGCTCACTGAAGGTGCCCTTCTCTGTTGTCTGTGCCTCAGTCGCCAAGCCTGGCCACCAACCGGCACAGCAATGCCGTCGCAAGCTGCCTCCACCAAGGCCTTCTAAGAATGACTGTGATGGCCAGAGGGCAGGGCCACTAGTCACACAGGGGAGCCATTAGGACATTCCAGGGCACATCAGCTGGTCCCCACCAAGGGGTGAAGACCAACACGGGTGCCACATTCTGTGACCTGTGCCCTGTGGGGGGAGGTGCATGAGTCAGGGGCCCCGGAGCCACACCCTGAGAGCCGGGCAGTGGCAGAGCTGCCCACAAGAGCTCCACCCTCACTTCTGTGGCCCTGACAGTCACCTGCCCTGTCTGACCCACATCAGCTCCATTTTATAAATGAGAAACAGCAGCTCCCCAGCCCTGCCCTGCTCTCAGTTTTGTTAATAATTAATGAACCAATATGTGTCCTAAATGTAGGTCAGGCATCCAAGAGACTTGCCCTCCACCCAGAAACTCTCATTGAAATCCAGAAGGGACATAACCTATGACAGGACGTAACGGCCTGATGGCAGGGAGGCAGGAATGATGGCCGACGCCAAGCATGCAAGCATGAGAACTCAGCACAGGGGTGGGAGTCTCTCCCGCTGGAGGGCTGCTGTGCTGGGGCCTTAACCCACAGATGAGGAAACTGAGGTCCAGGGAGACTTCCCCTTAGGGCTCAGTGAAAGGGTCCCCCGAACAGTATTGGTTCATTAGCTACAGTGAGTGGCACTGATGCCCCAATAATACCTCTCCGAGGTATTTTTTACAATTTCAATACCCAGTTGGGGTCCTAATTCATTCCAGCAATGGCATCCAATGCGTTTGAGTCTCTGATCTCAAATTGGATAACCCCTGTCCCTCTGGTTTTCTGTCGGCAGGTAACAGCTGAACGCCCTAGCAGCCCCCCCTCCCCCTCCCCCTCCCCGTGCCCTGTGTGGGTCTGAAGTCTGTTCTGGCAGCCCCTGCACCTTACCCCAGGATCTTCCGTGTCTGAGCAGAGTCAGCCAGCTCCTTGGCCCAGGATGGCCCCACTCCATCTTCTAGATGGCGGCCCCAGGGTCCGCCTCTTTTACTGCCTGCCACACACTACTAGCCGGCTAC
Source organism: Scalopus aquaticus (assembly GCA_004024925.1). Taxonomy (NCBI): domain Eukaryota; kingdom Metazoa; phylum Chordata; class Mammalia; order Eulipotyphla; family Talpidae; genus Scalopus; species Scalopus aquaticus. The sequence goes on from PVIJ01000835.1 coordinate 41,623, forward strand.
CCACTTCATCCCAAACCACTGGCCACTGTCTTCGTATGCCTTTACTATGAGGCAGAGAATGCCACTTAGCTCTGCCCTTCCTTACGGATGGGGCCTATGCCAGTTGGGGGTTATGGGTGGGAAAGTGCTGGGACAATGAAGCCCTGTGGGCACTAAGGACAAAGGGATTTAAGGTAGATTTTTCCCCGCAAGCCAGGTATCAGCATTATGTGCCAGTTACCTTGTGAGCGGCAGGATGGGCAAAAAGATATGCCTCCTGCCCGCTGGAACCCCAATCTGGCATGGGGGGTAGGGGCAGAACGAGCCAGGAGGGGAGCTGTGATGGGGGAGGGTGGCTCTGAGAGCTGCACCAGGGGGCTGAGCAGGGCTAAGCTGAGGCATTCTGGAGAGGGCAGGAGTGCAGGAGGGGGGCTCGGGGTGGAAAGGGCCCAGCTCAGTGCAACTACTGGGGGAAGGATGAGCAGAGCTAATCACAGTGCAAACTTTGCACCATGAGAAAAGAAAAGCCACTGACAACTGCAAGCCAGGGCTGAGTTCTAGAAGGACCTCTCTGAGGGCTGAGTAGTGGGTGGATCAGGGGTGTGTGGGCAGAAAGAGCAGCAGGGAACTATTGTAATAGTCTAAGTGAGACCACACTCCAGGGCCCACATTCTTCACCATTTATAAGCTGTGTGACCTTCAGCCAATTACTTAACCTTTCTGAGCTCTAGTCTCCTCTGGTCAAATGGAGACTGTAACAGCAGGGCTGTCCTGTAGATTCAACCTGATAATGCATGAAAAGCATTTAACGTGATGCCTGGCACACAGTAAATGCTCAATAAATGTTTGCTTAGAAACACACAAAAAAAGGCAAAGGCTTGTAGGGGCCCCCTCTCTCCCCAATCAATAAAAAGCAGCCCTTTTATCTAAATCCCTGGGACCAAAGGGAAACCAAACAGCAGCTGCAGCTCTGCTCCTGAGCCGGGGCCAGCCCCGCCCGCCTGGCTGCTCTGGTTGGGGCCCTCTGTGCCGCTGCTGAGGCCAAGGAAAGAATGCTGGCGCCATGACCTGGCCGTGAACCTTCCCCAGCTCCACACATGCACAAAGCATTCCTCCTGCCTGGGCTGACGTGAGCACCACCCAGCCCGGAGCACCCAGCCTGTGGGGAGCCCACGGGGCACCCACAGAACTGAGGCCACTCATGCACATTCACACACCTGCCTGTTCTTGGAGAGCAGGAGACAAATGAAAGAGTTGTTCTGAATATTCATGACTCTGGAGGTATTCTTGTACACAGGGCTGGGTCCCTGCCTAAAGAGGAGAAATTCAATCCCGTGTAAAATGTGCTTGGTAGAGGAAGGGGTAACACAAGCTCTCCAAGCCCTGAGAACTTTGGGTTGGTCTTTTCACAAGAGTATTGCAGACTCTTCCATGTGGGCCCAGAAGATGGGAGGTACACATTCTGCAAAATTAGGGGGGAAGCACATCAGCTGAGACTGGCCAGGGAGCTCAGAGCCAAGTCTGGCATGTGGCCCACCAGCCAGTGATATGGCAGCGGCCCTTTTTGGTCTTCAACCTTCATGTAGGAACCTGCAGACAATTTCCTGCAGCAAAAGCAGGCCAGGAGGCATTTCCGACAACAGTAAGAGGCTTCCCCATCTTTGGGCCAAAATTTATTTTCTGTAGTGAGAACGTTACAGAAAGAACACAGGTTTGGGGGTCAGTAAAATGCCAGAATTGAATCTTACTCATAACTTGGGTTGCTTACCCAAGCACACCCTCACCCCAGGGAAAGGTGGGGTGGTGGCCAGCTGCCACAACCCCTCATATGTGGAGGTGAAATCAAACAGACGATGCTTATCAGGCACCCGGGCCTGGCCGGCCCCTCCCCTGCTCTCCATAAAACCCGTCCTCATCGCTCAGCAGTGTCTCCTTATGACGCCCCTACATCACCATGCCCAGGGTGGGCTGGTGGTTTTCTAGATAGAGCAAAATAATTCTTTAAATGTCACTAGATAGCTGAAGTAACAAGGTTTATTTTTCCCCCATGGAAATTATCAAAATGGCCTCAAATTTCTTGTGTGTACAACAGACATGGACAGATAAACAAGGGACTTAGTGGCCCTGGATGAAAAGCCAGCCCCTGGTCATATTTCCAGACGCCAGGAAAACCGTGCCTTTGCAAATCGAGCACTTAGAACTGAAAATGTGATTCCCTGTCCCACGGTGATTGGTCAGCATAGGGCACCAAGAGAAAGAGGTACAAAATTTACGCAAAGGTACAAAATTATGCAAGGGTATAAAATTTATGTTTAAAAAGTACCAATTAAAAGTCCTAACGAGTGCGACTTTACCTTCCCACTACACTCGTCCGACAAAGAAGATTTTACATCTCCTTTTTCTTTTTTTAAACAGAAATGCCTTAAAGGCAGCCTGGGGGATCGTAACGAGAATATCTAAATTAGGCCCTCATTTAGGAAACTTGGATAATGTCCTGTCGGCTGAAGGTCTTGGTTGACAATTTTTTCCTTAACTTTATTGAAGAACAATTTCTATAAAGTAAAATGCACCCATTTTGAGAATACAAATTGCTGAACTTTGACAAACATATATGTCAATAGATACACACAGACCTGCAAGTACTCCAGATTTTGACTGAGGTGATCACACATCTATGCACATGTGTGTCACCACTGCAGTCACAATCACTCCCCCAAGTCCTGTGAAACCCTGCCTTCAGTCAACAATGAAGTGACTTCAATCACTATCACTTTGTTGTTCTGAAGACAACAAAGTCTGAAGACAACAAAGTCTGCTCCGCTTAACGTTTCTGAGACTTGGCCCTGTTTATCCTTTCACTTGCTGATGAGCATTTGGGTTGTGTCTAGTTTGGGGCTCTGATGAATGAAACTGTTAGGAATATTCCTATAAAAGGCTTTCAGTGGACATATGTTTCCATTTCTCTTGAATAAACATATAGGCATGGAATACGGTTGAGTGTGTATTTAACTTTAGAAGAAATGGCCAACCCGTTTCTCAGCGAGGCAGTACAGTTTTATACTTCAATCAAAAGTACACGAGAGGTACAGTCACTCCACATCCTCACGAACACTTGGAAATGTCAGTTGTTTCTTTTTTTTTGAAGTATTTCTTTTTTTATTTGCAGTATTTTCTTATTCCACAGATTTATTGAAGCATAAATTACAGTCACTAGCACCCGCCTAGGTGAAGGATCCAGCCTGACTCACTCTGGTGATCACACAGAGTCGTGTAACCACAGCCACACTCAAGAGCCAGGACAAGCTCCTGGGTTGCTGGGCTCCATCCCCTTCCCTGAGCCTTGCCCTCAGCCACCACCCACCTGCTTCTGGAACTATGTCTTTGCTTTTGCAGAATGGCACACAAACAGAATCACAAGAGTATATAGTCTTTTCATTTCATTTCATGTTTTTTTTTTTTTCTTAACCACTTTGATCCATAGCAACGAGATTCAGAGATGTTAACCTAGTCAAGCAAGCCAGACCAGAAGCCCGTCCAGCTGACTTGAAAACTCATGTTTTCAGTGCAGTATCTGCTGTTCGTAAAGAGAGGGCTTGAGGAGCCTCCCTGGTGGTACAACGGGTTAAGCGCAGCACTATGGAGCTGTCGGCAGCTGTGGCGCAAGTTTGATGCCCGGCCGGGGAGATTGCCACATGGTGTGGCAGATGTCTCCTGCCTTGCCCGCTGCTCCCATCAGCAGTGTATTTCGGTCGATCTGCCTGTTCTGCTCCCCACTCTGTCTCTGGTGAACCCTCTCATCCCCCGCACCTCTGGCCCGCACCCCAGCTTATATGCAAAAATAAAAATAATTAAAATCTTTAAAAGAGAGAGAGGGCTTGAGACAGCCTCCAATCTGACGTCCTGCTGTATGTACACAGCACATGTACTGAGAAAAGTCCCGCCATCAAAGACCTCAAACACCAAAGCAGCAGCTTGCAAAACAGATCAACGTCTAGTCACACACACCACATGTAGTAAGGGCTCCCGGGATTAGAGGTACCCGAAGTCACGGCACGAGGGAGGATGGGAACAGGGACAGCCCGGACCAAGGCGGGGGGGAGCACAGTGATGCCGGGGGGCCCTCCTGTGTGGTGGGTCAGGCCACCCCAGCCCTGGATGCACAGTGAAGGGCTTTCCTAAGGCACGAGCTTTGTGATGCGTCATCCAAAAAGAAATCTGCCATATCTTAAAGTCTTTCAGTTGCCAAGGAATAAGTTTTTAAAAGCTTAGTCATATCCTCTTCACCCCAACAGAGGCTCCCCTGTAGCAGAACTCTTATTCAGGAGACGGGTCAAGCCGAGGACATCGACTGTTCACATCAAGTAGCACCACAGATGCTGTAGGTGGGCACTTTTAAATATCGCTCAGTGTTTTTCTTTAGATCATGTCAGGATGTTTCAGTGTCAAAGCAGCCAAGTCAACGTGCCACAAGTGGCACCATCGAGTCAACCGTGTCAAAACACCAGCCTAACGCTTCCCCGGGTGGTGACCTGCCCGTGTGATGACGCGCTGACCCACAGCCCCTGCTCCACACTGTGGGGGTGGCTGCCACCCAGGAAATGTGGGCCTCAGAGGGGCTTTGCTATGTAGGAGGTGAGCCCGGGAAGGAGGGCGGTCCCTGGAGGCGGTGCTTTGGGGGTGCGCACTGGAGACCCAGGATTAACAGGACCCTTACTCTGCCCGTCCTTAGGGCAGACAGTGGAGGGAACACAGGACTGGACCTGGAAACTAGAACTATCCCAGCCAAGATTGCCCAGACCTTAAGAGAACAATTCCCTGTGCTAAAATTAAGAGAGTAAACTTGGTCCTGCTCAGCTATAAAGGACAAACTCATGGGAAGTGCTTGGCCCTGCTCCATAAATGTTAGCTGCTGGTGTCACCGCCACCACCATAGTGTCCATCATCTCCCCGCTTCCCCCCGGCCCTTCTCTGTCTTCTCCTGCTCCTTCCAGGGTGGTATGAGTATAAAGGAGATCGTGGCTGGGAAAGCACTCGGAGGCCTGCTGTGCACGCAGCAGATGGCACGCCTTGACTTACTGGCGCATCGCCTTCCCCAGAACTCCAGAACGCAGGTAACTGAGTCTTCAGTGACAATATCCAGAAGAGTAAAACTGGGTGATCTTTTGGTCTTGAAAGGAGAACAGCTCAGTGTTCCCTGTGACCTCTGACTTTTTTCCAGGCCCACCTTTCTTTCGTCTCTACAGGTAACTGCCTGCCTGGCACGGTGTAGCCGGGCTGTGCTGCGCTGGGTGGCCCAGGACTGGAGCATGGTCGCTTCTGGGCATAGCGGGAGGCATGTGCTTCCCTGGGAGGTCAGGGAAGAGGAGCAGAGACTGCGAGAAGTCAGCTCCAAGAGGGGCTCCTAAGCAAAGCAGGCTGGCCCCTGCACAAGAAGGGGTGGGCCGTTCACCGTTCCACATCCAGGTGGGCATGGAGCACTGAGTCTGGCTTTTAATAAATTATACCTAATTTCTACAACAATAGAAAAGAAAAATCCAAGGGGTAGATGCTAGAGAAAATATTCCTTGGCAAGGACCGTAGGTGGGAAAATGGAAATTGAGAGCCATTAGAGAATCAACTCAGTCCTTACAAATTAACCCAATTATACCCTGGAAGTGATTGATTTAATAGGTAACAATTCCACAAAGGGAGGAACCCAAAGAAGGACACTGCATTAGAATAATTCCTGCCCCAGCAAAGGCAGCTTTCCTTCCAAGCCCGCCTGCCTGCATCTGCGCAGACCTTCGCCCTTTCAGATGCAGCTATTTCTGCCCGCTGGTCTGTGTAAGGGCCTTTCTTCTCCTTTCCTGTTTTCTGATAAACCTACCCGAATGTCTTCATCTCCTTGACAAACTCACTGTGTGCCAATGAAAGGGGAACTCTACTGAAACTTTTTCAGAGGTAACCCAAGGACTGCACTCACTGAACCCAGCAGCTCAATAGTACAATAGTACCCCCAAAATGAAATACTTCAGTGTAAATCTAACAAAATATGAAGTAGGACCTGTTGATGAAAATTATAATCATTGATGAAGAGGAGAAACATTCCAGCTCTACCAATGCGCACGATCCATAAAATAATTGGCAAATTGTATTTTTTCAAAATTAAAATGTTTTGTTCTACAAAAAAATACTGTTAAGGGAATGAAAAGACAAGCCATGGACTAAGAGTAAATGCTGTAACTTACATACCTAATAAAGGACTTCTTTCCAGGCTATATTAAGTACCCTCAAAACTCAACAAGAAAAGAGCAACAATTAAAAAATGGGCAAAAGGGTCTAAACAGACATCTCACCAAAGATAAACAAAAACAAGCAACTGAAAAGGAAGGGTAAGTAAGCGTATGAGAAGATGCTCCATTTGTGTCCTTGGATGATGCGCACGACAGCAGCATACACTCCACACCACAATACAGGAATTTTTTAAAATAGAAATAGCAACAGCTTGCTGGGCGCAAAACAATAAAAACCCCAACACATCGCTGATGGAGATGCTCAACGAACTGCCGCTGCAGAATGCAACATTTCTATTTTTACAGCGTTAAACACAGAACTACCTTAAGACCAGACAATCCCAGTCAAGGGCTTTTATCCAAGAGAAATGAAAATGCACGATCACACAAACACCTGCACATTTTCATAATTACCTTTACTGGTAAACACCAAAGGCTGAACGCAACACAGAGGCTCTTGAGCCAGGGGCTGGCAGATGCTGCTCAGCAACACCACCCTCGGGTGCAAAGTGACTTACCAGGAAAAAGGAACCGGTTATTGATTCACACAACATGGATGAATCTTAAATGCATTTTGCTAAACAAAAGAACAAACCTAAAAAGTTACATGCAGTATGAGTCATTTTTGTGACATTTTGAAAAAGGCAAACAAACAAAAATAGTGGTTGCCCATGACAGAGGGTGCGGAAGGGACAGAAGCACGGGAGAGAAACCTGCATGTGACAGAGCGCTCCGCACTGTGACGACTCATCTGTCAAAAGTTTTAGAACTATCCACTACAAAGAGTGCATTTTACTGCATGTAAATTCATGAAAAGTAAAATAAGCCAGGATGTGAAGAGAACCCAAGAGGGGATAAAGGAACCTAAATGTATTGCAAATGAATAGCATGTGCACACTAGAGCAGGTGTGAAAGAAGAGAGCCCAAGGCATTTTATTTTACTTTATTATTAATTTTTTCCCTACATCATTGTAGTCCCCATAATTCTACCACCACCACATCACCCGTGAACCATCATCACATTCCCCCCTATTCATCCCTCCTCTGTTTTGCTCCCCTTCTTCCCCCTCCTTTGCTGTATGCCGCAGTTCTACCAGTCAGCTGGCTAATTTTAACTTTTACTTGACTGGCTGTTGGTTTCTCTATAGTCCACTTATAAGTGAGGCCATCCAGTATTTATCTTTTTCCTTCTGACTAATTTCAGCTAGCATAGTTCCTTCCAGCTCCATGCATGAGTGTGTCCTTTCTCAACACTGTGTAAATTCCGTTGTGTAAATACACCAGAGCTTTTTGATCCATTCCGTCTATTTTGGGGCATTTGGGTTGTTTCCATATCTTGGCTATTGTAATAGTGCTGTAATAAACACAGGGGTGCAAGTTTCTTTTTGAATTAATGTTTTTGTGTCCTTTGGGTAGATTTCTAGGAGTGGACTCATGGAGTCATACGGTAGACCTATTTTTAGTGTTCCGAGGAACCTCCGCACAGCTTCCCATAGTGAGCCTAAGTCACTTTAAAGCACCTTTGACTACATAAAATCTACCAAAGAGGGAAAAAGAATTATACTCAATACTATACTGTGGTTAGTCAAATTTTTTTCTCACAGAAGTTTGGATTAACAACTTTATGTGTATACCGAAGTTGAGCAAATAGATATTTTGTAAATAAAGAAAATTACATTTCTAACAATCTGAAAAAGCATTTACAAATAGGCAGATGGGGAAGGTGACAATGAACATGGGGGTACTGGACTGGAACTAGGGTACTCACATGAACAGTAGTTTTAAAAATATATTCACTTAGATACAAAAACAAATATAAATGAGCATTTGCGTGGCTGATTGTGCAAATATAAAGGTATACATAATCTTGAACACACACACATAAATATACAAGTTCAGTGTTTTGATAGAACCTAGAAGCAATGACATCCTAGTAGCAATTAGGATATTTAGAGCCCAGATTTTAGCTTCTAAATATGCTTTTAAAAATTAAAAGCAAAACCAAAACAACCACCAGCACAGCCAGAGCGCTGTGGGCAAGTGGCCAGTTCCAAAACTGGGACAGAGAAAACACAAGCGGAGCCTGTCTCGCAAAGTGAGCAGTGCTCCCAACAGGCTGAGGACCAGAGGAAAAGGCACGGGGACCAGCTTCAAAGAGTTCCCAGTGCTCAAAGTTGGAACAAACTGAGCACCGAAATGCGTAACAGAATAACCTACAACATAAACACACCAGAGTCAAACTGGCAGATGCATGGATGGACAGATGAGAGAGGACAGCTCTTCTTCTTCTTTTTTTTTTTTGACAATTTTTAAAATTTAATTTACATCCTTTACATTATTGTGTATCACCCCATAGGTTTCCCACCACCAATTCACCCATGAACCATCACCATAGTCCCTAGTGCTCTTTCTCCTCTATTTTGGTCTCTTTTCCTCCCCCTCCCCAGTAGAATGTCTCTTATTTGTGGTTGCCTGCTAGTTTTTGCTTTTGTTACGTTTTGTGTGCTATTTTCTCTTTCTGCTTTCTCGTTTGGCTCTCTTATAGTCCTCCTATAAGTGATACCATTTGATATTTTTCTTTTTCCTTCTGGTTTATTTCACTGAGCATAATCCCTTCTAGCTCCATCCATGTTGAAAATTGTGTTAGTTTATCCTTTTTGATTGCTGAATAATACTCCATTGTATACATATACCACATTTTCTTGATCCAGTCATCAATTTTTGGGCATTTGGGTTGTTTCCATGTTTTAACTATTATAAATTGTGCTGCAATAAACATAGGTGTGCATGTGACCTTTTGGATTACTGTTTTTGAGGACAGCTATTCTTAACAGAAAAATTCCAATTAATTCAAGCAGAAGGAATAGGAAAACAGACAACCACCCTCAGCACACCATATGAATTGTTGCACATTAAAGTTTAAGGGTAACTGGGATATTTGCACAGTCTCGAAGTACTTTTCAGATACTTATTGATGACAAAAGGAGTAACAGCAACTTTCACCAAAGAAGCAAGGCAGATGCCACCTGAGGCCAGCATCAGTGTGCCCGCCACCAGCAGTGAGACTCGCTGATGTCATGTGCCCCCTTACAGGTCATCACTGAGAGGGGCACATCTCTCCTGGCGTAGCTTTGCCAGAACGCACCACCTCAATCTAGTCATGAGAAATGCTAGGTCCATACTGACGGCCATTCACGAAGTAACTCTTCAAACTTCTCAAGACTATGAAAGACAAAGATGAGGGGCTGCTAGAGGTTGTGCGGGCTAAGGAGATGTGACAAGAGCAGTGTGGGGATGTGGACTGTGGCATGGGAAATAGAAGGAATCTTAATAGAAATACTAGTGATTCTGAGTAATAAAGTCTAATTTATTTAACAGTATTGTATTAACATTAATTTCTCAGATTTAATAACTATACTGTGACTATGTAAGAGGTCAGTTAACATTTAGGGAAGTGGGCAAGGGAATGTAGGAATTCTAATTTGAAAACTTTTCTGAAAGCCTCAGTTTATTTCAAAATAAAAAGGGTTTTTTTTTTTGACAGTTTGAAACAAAAGAGTATGTTTGAGATTATGACATATTTAGAAATAAAATGTCATTTTAAAATGGCATAAGGGATAGGAGAAAGCAAATAGTACTACAATACTATAATGTTCCTGCACTGTAAATGAAGTAGCATGTAATAATTTAAAAATAGAACATACAAAGTTAAAGGCATATATTTTAAAACTTAAAGCAACTACTGAAATTGAAAAAAACCAACAAAAGTAAAATGAAGGAGGAGCACCTAAGAAGTCTAAAGTGAAAATAAAATCATTAAAAAACTCAATTACTTCAGAAAGACAGAAAACAATGCTTTTTAAATGTATAAAAGCAGCAGAAACAAACTGAAAAATAGTAAAATAGTTCATTCAAACCCAGCCCAACCATACCTGTACTTACATTTAATTCCAAACTGTCCAATTAAGAGACAGAGATTCTCAATCTAGGCAAGACAACACACTATATATCTATATAAGACAACACACTCCACAAGAAACCCATTTTAAAATAAAGCACAGATATATTAAAACAAAATTACAGAAAGTACATACCAGACTAACTCTAATCATGAGGAAGCTGAAGTAGTTTGATCAACAAGAGACAAAAATAGACTTAGGGTGAGGAATAATGCCAGATAAAGAAGGGCACTTAATAATGATAAAAGGCGAACTCATTAAAAAACAGAATCCCACATTTGGATGTACCGGAGACTATAATCTCAAAATACATAAAATTATAAAATACTTTAAATTTGATGAAGAAAAAAACATACCTAAGTTTATGCCATGGTGCTAAAATTAAACTTAAAAGAAAATTTGCAGCATAAAAAGCTTACATTAAAAGAGAAAATGGCCTCAAAAGATTGAAGCTTCTATCTTTTGAAGTTAAAAAAAAAAAAGAGCCAAGTAAACCAAAACCAGTAGAAAGAAAACAATAATGTAAGCTCGAAGATCAATGAAATATAAAATGAGTAAACAGTGGATGAAAACCAATGAGACCAAAAAGGATAAACAAACAAACAAAAAAATCAAAGTTAGAATTTTAAAGAACAAGAACAATGACAACCAATTACCATCATTAGGAATATCAGAGAAAATAAGATACTAACTACCGGAAATGCCTAAAAAATAGAAAATCTGAAAAGCCCTATATATTTATAAAATTTAAAATTAACATACTCTAACATTTACTTTGGGGGGAGGAGCACAAATATCCTTTAGAATATTCCCAACATTTTAATTTAGGTGACTTTATTAACAAATTTACAGAAAATAATACCAACTCCACACTAGTATTTCAGAAAATAGAAGAGAACAACTTCCCTCTAATTTTTTGAAGCTGGTATTATGAGTCTAAAACAACAACAACAACAAAAAACAGACAAAAAAGCATAAAACAAAACCAGACAGGTAAATACAAGAAACCACAACTTGCAAACATTGTTGAAATAAATTAAAGACAACTAATTGGACAGACATCCCATATGCACAAATTGAAAGACTATTGTTAAGATAGAAATATCACCCAAATTAATCTAGAAATTCAACATAGTACCTATCAAAATTCAAGATGCCTTTTTGTAGAAATTAGTGTTAATAAATTCATATGGAAATGCAAGAGAATGAGAATAGCTAAAACAATCTTATAAAGGAAAAAAAGAAGACTCACACTTCCCAATTTCAACTTACTATAAAGCTACACTGATCAAGAATATTTGGTATACAGACAGACATACTGACCAATGGAATGGACCTGACAGTCCATTAAAAAACCTGCACATCTATGGCCAAATGATTTTTGACCCCCGGAGTATCAAGACAACGCAATGGTAAAAACAGTCATCTTTAACAAATGGTGTGAGACAAGAGGAAAACAATAGGCAAAGAATTTGGATACTTACTTCACATTCTATATAAAAGTTAACTTGAAACAGATTTTTAAATATTAGAGCAAAAACTGTAAAGCCTTTAAGAGAAAATTTAGACATAAATCTTTGTGACTTTGATTTACGTAATGGTTTCTTAACTATGACTCCAACAGAAACAAACAAAAAACCTTGACATCATGAAAATTAAAAAAAAATGTTTATGCTTCAAAAAACATCAACAAAGTAAAGACAACCTGCAGAATGAAAGGAAATTTTCACAAATAAAACATCTCATAAGGCACTTGTATCTAGAATATTTAAAGAATTACTACAACTCAGTAATAAAAGACAAACAGATGCTTTAAAAAGTAGGCAAAGGAGCTGAATACCTAACTCTCCAGAGAAGATATTCAAATGGAAATCAGCACATGAAAATATGCTCAACATGAGTATCCATTAGAAATGCAAAGCAAAACCATAATGAGATCCACACCAAGGATGACTATGATCAAAAATGCAGGCAACAGAAGTGTTGGTGAGAAACTGGGGGACTCACATTTCTGGTGGGAATGGAAAATGAGACAGCCATGATAAACCATAACCTGCAAACATTGATAAACAGCAGTTTTCAAAAAGTTAGGTGTAGACTTATTGTTGCCCTCAAAATCACATTCCTAGGTTTACCCTAAGAAAATTGAAAATATATATCCATATCAAAATTTATACAAATGATCAGAGCAGCATTATTCATAACATCTAAGAAACGACAACAACCCAAAATTCTGAAACTGAAGATCAAAGAAACAAAATTTGGTATGGCCATACAACAGACTATCATTCAGTCAAAAAGGAATGAAATATACTGTTACATGCTACAACATGGATGAAGCTTAAACATAGTATGCTTTTAAAAAAAGATAAAAAAGACCACATCATGTAGGGTTCAATTTATATGAAATGTCCAGAATTGGCAAATTCACAGCAATAGAAAGCAATTTAGTAGTTGCCAGGGGCTTGGAGAAGGGAAGAATAGGGAGTGACTACTAATGTACAAAAGGGTTTCTTTCTGGAGGGTGTTGAAAATGTTCTGGAATTAGATAGTAGTGATGGCTGTACAACATTGTGAATATGTAAAAACCACTGAACTGTATATTAACTTTAAATTGTGAATTTAATGATTTGTGAATTATATCTCAATAATAAAAAGAAAACCACAGACCAACATACTTCATAAACATAAAGGCAAAAAATCCTTAAGAAAATATTAGCAAATTGAACTCAACAATGTATAAAATGGATACAACATTATGACCATGTGGGATGAATTTGAAAATCAATGTAATCACCACATTAACAAAGGCTAAAAATCATATAATCATCTCAGCTATTGACAAAGTTAAATGCCAACTCATGATGAAAATTCTTAGCAAAGCAGAAATGAAAGAGCAACAAACATTTATGATCACACAGTTTCTGGGGTCAGGGACCTGGGTGGGGCTTACTGAGTCCCTCTGACTCAAGGTGTCTCATGAGGCTGTAATCTGGCTGTCAATTGGGGCTTTACTCTCCTCTGAACACGCAACTGGCAGAAGATATACTTTCAAGTTCCCTCAGATGGCTGTTGATAGGATTTGGTTCCTAATGGAGCATCGTACTGAGGATTTCAGTTCTTCACTAACTATTGGCTAGAGGCCTCCTTCCATCCTTTGTATGTGGGCAGCTCACAAGCACAGCATTTGGCTTCCCTTGGGGGAAGCTAACAAGTAAGTGAACCCCAGATGGACGCCACAGTCTGTTTATGACCTAACTTTAAAGTAACATACTATTACCTCTGCTGTTTTGTTTGTTGGAAGCATATCAATAGGCCCAGTCCACACTCAAAGAAAGGAGATTACTCACACAAGGGTGTGAAAAGGGGCCTTTATGAAAACAACAGCTAACAATATTAGTATTATAATATTAATATTATTTTAATGGTGAAATGGTGAAGGATTTCTTTCCTAAGATAGACCAAGTAAAGAATATGCACTCTTGCTAACTTCATCAAATACTATACCAGAGATCTTTTCCATTCAATGAAGCAAAACAGTCAATTAACAATAGAACATGATGATCAATAAAAAAAGGAAATTAACTATCTCTTTTGATGATATGGCTGTTTATAGGATAAATTGTAAAAAAAATACCCCCCCAAAAAAAATCACATTTCTAGAACCAAGGGGAATTTTATAACATTACCGAATAAAATCTTAAATGTAAAAATTCATTGCATTGCTATATCCTGATATAAAATAAGTAAAAGTGATATTAAAACATGCCATAATAAATCACAAAATACTTAGGAATAGGGCCTCCCTGGTGGCGCAGTGGTTAAGCACTGCGCTGTGGAGCTGTTGGCATCGGAGATGCGAGTTCGACGCCCAGCCGGGGAGATTCCCACGTGGCAGGGCAGACCTCTCTTGACTCGCCCGCTGCTCCCCTCAGCAGTGTATTTCCATCGCTCTGCCTGTTCTGCTCCCCGCTCTGTCTCTGGTGAACCCTCTCGTCGCCCCACATTTCTGGCCTGTACCCCAGCTTGTATGCATAAATAAATATTTAAAAAAAACTTAGGAATAAATTTAATAAAAGATATGCAAGATCTCTACATTGACAACTTCAAGATAGTAGAGAAGTTTAAGAAGCCTTAAATAAATGGAGAGCTATACCATGATACTAACAGAAAGACTCAATATACCTCTACTCCATAAACCTCTACTCCATCTTTGGGCAACACCACTACCATTATTGAGTACTCACTCCACGCCAGGTACCTAACGCATTCCTGCTTTTCCTTTATGGGAATCTGTCTGCACTCTCCAGCAGCCTCTCTACAATTTGCTAGTTGTACAATTGAGGGCAGGTTAGGTAACTTTCAACCCTTCCCACCCTTCTTCTGTAAATGGGGATAGTAATTATTTTGATGCTGAAGACTTATTAAGATGATAAAATTCAATACGCTTATCCTTGGGTTTAGAGAATACAATTATATCAAAGAGACTAGTCCATCACCTGGTAATAGCACCAAAATCAAACACCTGTAAATAAGACAAAGATATTTTATGGAAAAGAAGATTTACAGGAGCAAAGGACTTAGAATCAAAGCTAATTTATCAGACAAAGATGTGGTATGCTGTTAAAGGTGGGGAATTAAACAAACATACACATACCTTCATTCCCTCCAGGAACCCTACTGAATTTACAATAATAACAAAAAAGGTGCTTTTATGGTATAATTCCTGTGGACAAAGAGAACAGGAGCGAATACAACAGCAAGAGCATTTTGGAAGCTGGCAAGTGGTGACCAACTTAGTAGATCAGAAAAATTTAGTCCTCAGTCAACAGTAATGGAAGCCAAAAATCAACTGGTCAGGAATTGGCAGCAATATTACCTTGGGGGCGGGGGTGTGGGTGTGCATACATTTAGAGGAGGAGGACTGGTATTGGTTTACAATCTATTTAAGAAACTGCTGAATCTTAAGAGGCCCACCACGATCCATTTAGCCAGATGACAGTTTCTTCCCCTCTCCAGCAGATGACTTGAAGATTATTTTCTGGAGAGGATATACCAGTCATGAGATCACCAAGCACAATGGAAGTTGGGTGTACAAGAATAAAAACAGGAAAATTAAATGAAACTTTACATTCGGTTACAAACTGAAATGTATCCCCCCACTCCCAATTCACATGTTGAAGCTCTTTCTCCCAATGGGACTATATTTAGAGATAGGGTCTTTATGGAGATAACTAAGGTTAAATGAGGTCATAAGGCTAGAACTGTAGTTCAATAGCACCAGAGTTCTTATATATAAAAGAGCAAGAGGAGATACCACAGCATTCTTTCTCTCCCTGAACAAAGAGAAAAAAACCATGTGAAAATGCAGGAAGATCAGAAAGAGAGGTCTCACCAGAAACCTACCATACTAGTATTTTGATATTGTAAGAATATTAATTTCTATTATTGAAGTCACCCAGTCTAAGGCATTTTGTTATGATGGGTTAAGCAGACTAATAATGTACATACTGAATAAAGAGACATTCAAAACACCTCTTCCCATACAAAGATTCCAGAATTCTGGAAAGTGGACACATGTCCTCCAGAAGGCAAGAGATGATTTCTCTGAGCAATCTGATTAGTCTTAGAGAAAAGTCCCAAAGACATCAACACTGAGGATCCCCTATGAAAACAGTCCAGCTAGATTTTTAGTAGAAGTTTACAATTCACACAGCCCCACCTAATACATAGCACTTTCAAGTTAGTTTTTGAGTTATTGCTACTCTTAACTGTGAGGAGACAACCGAGAATCACCAGACATTGATGGAAATTAAGTATGAATGAAATGTAGAGAGATCCAAACAAGTAGGGAAGGAGGAAAAACTTCTAGTGAAACTAAAATATTCTCAGAGACAGTATTACATCCATGAACAAGGACAAGATGCTATTTTAAAAAGGAATGCTTAGAAAACATAAAAGAACTCTTGGAAAAATTTTTTAAATGATGGCAGGAACAAAATGTATAAAAACATCAAAATTAAAGAAATAGCTTAGGAAATGAAGACAGGAAGGTAGAAAATGTAAGAATATTGGGGGAATAATTCCAAATAATTGGACTTGCTAGGGTAGGAATGGGGCGTGGGAAGGTAGAACATAAGAAGGAGGGAAAATGAGAGGAAACAATCAAGGAAACAATTTTCATAAGTAATAACCAGAATTGAAGGACATGTATTTCAAGATGGAAAAGACTAATAAAAAATGGATGCATACCTAGGAAATTCACCATGAGGTTTCAAAACAATGAGACAAAGAAAAACCCCTGTAGGGGCCTCCCCGGTGGCACAGCGGTTAAGCACTGCGCTGTGGAGCTGTCGGCAGCAGCGATGCGAGTTCGATGCCCGGCCGGGGAGATTCCCACATGGTGCGGCAGACCTCTCCTTCCTCGCCCACTGCTCCCCTCAGCAGTGTATTTCCGTTGATCTTCCTGTGCTGCTCCCCACTGTCTCTGGTGAACCCTCTCGCCACCCCACACCTCTGGCCTATACCCCAGCTTGTATGCATAAATAAATAAATCTTAAAAAAGAAAAAAGAAAAGAAAACCCCCTGTAGCAGAGAGCAAGAAACAAGCCTATTTCATAGAATGACCTTCTTATCAACACTGGGAGTTTGAAGACAGACCATGCCATCACAGTTTTGAGAATGTATTTTTCAAACTAGAATTCTATACCTAGCAAAAGCATCAATTAAGCATAAGGATAGAATAAATACATTTTCAAACATTCAAGATCACACAAAAAAAAACTGTTTACTTCTTTGTAAATGAATGGAAAAAAATGTGTTCCACCAAAATGAGGAGGTAATGCAAAAAAGATTGGCTACAGGACCCAGGAAGAACAAGATCCAGCAGAAAAGAAAATTTGGGTCATTGCTAAGATGTTAGTGAAGAAACCCCCCAAAAGAGGAATAAATAGCAGATCTGGGAAGCAATCAGTCCAGTACAGAATGTTCTAAGAGAGTTACTCAAGGATTATGAAAAAAAAAATGGGTAAGGACTGCGAACATAATGTTGAGACAAATTTTATTCAAGTGAGGCAGGATCTGGTATTTAATTAGTAGTACAAACATTAAAAAAAATGGGAAAAGGAGGATGGGGAGAGATAACTCCAGAAAGAAAAGATGGGTAAAGTGCACATAAGCCATCACATGTTGGGTGTTAATTTTGTTTCCAGGATAAAATTAGTTATCACTGAATATCACTGAATATTGATCTAGTAATGTTTTTACGATAATGGTGATGGAAGTATGCGACTTGATGAGAAAGACCTAAACCTTCACCTTCCACAGTAAGAAGTCAACAGAAAACAACGAAAATGAAAAATTCAAGCAACATAAATAATTATCAGCATATTAAAGGTACAGAGGTACCTATCAAAACTATCAGGTAAATGGATAAATTTGGATTAATTAAAATGAATAGACGCTGTTTAATTATAGGTCTGAGAGGGGGAAAACAGCAGGGGCAGGAGATGCCCAGTATTGCCCACACGCGCCTCTGCGCACCCGGGAATGTGCGTGTTTGCCACGAGCCAACTACTTGAGGAGGCACAAACATAGCTTTTCTTTTCAAATGAGAATAAAAAGTCTAAATGGAAGAGAAAAAAGGAAAGGGCAAGAGGGAAAATGGGAGGGCAAAATACAGGTGTTTTGACTTCTGAAGTAGGACTGCAGAAAGCACAGGCAGATGTGCCTGCCGCTTGCTCCCCACCTCTGGATCCTTCCTGCGCAGGGTCCCTCTATCGAGCAAGGATGCAGGCGTAGATGGGATTCATGGGCGCCTCCAGATTCAGACATGAACACTGTCCTGATTGCCCTCGTGGAAACGCATCCAGACTCGCTCAGACCAGAATGGTCTCCCTTGGTGGAGGTACTTGGTGTGGCCAGAAAATTTTCCTGGGTAGGAAATTATTGACCAGATGATTCAGCCCTCCCTAAGCCATTTGTTCAAAAGCACTGTGAATGGGAGCTCAAGACAGCCACATGGATTGACACAGTGACTTTAGTGGGACTTCCGTTTGGTACAGTGTCCTCTCGGGTGAGTTTTTTTTTTTAAAGATTTATTTATTTATGCATACAAAAACTGGGGTGTAGGCCAGAGGTGTGGGGTTGGGGTGAGAGGATTCATCAGAGACAATGTGGGGAGCAGAACAGGCAGAGTGACTGAGATACACTGCTGAGGGGAGCAGTGGGCAAGACAGGAGAGGTCTGCTGAGCCATGTGGGTCAGCTCCCTGGCTGGGGATCGAACTCGTGCTGCAGTGACTGCTAATAGCTTCATAATGCTGAGACTGAACCTGTTGAGCCACCAGGGAGGCCCATGAGGAGATTTTTTATTGGAAGCTTCTGCTGCTTCTTCATCAAAACAGAGCAGGATTCCTGGCTGAAGGTGAACCATGTACAATAAATAGATGACCTGCACCAAAGTTGTTTTTTTGGGATAGTTAGAATTTTAGAGGAAAAACACTACATCAGTACACACACACACACACACACACACACACACACACACACACACACACGGAGAGAGAGAGAACAGGATTTCACCTTTTAACTTCATACATGAGAAACTTCAATTGGTTTGATTCTTTTCTATGAGAGTAATTATAAAAGTGATTATCCATAAAATAAAAATTTTGACCACACAGAAAGGTAGGATAAACACTGAGCCCTGCCCAGGCTCCTGGGACCTCCATCTATAGGAAATCTCTGTGAGCAGCTTCCTGTGCATCCCTTGGGGGCATATTCTCTGCATATAAGCATATATATCAGCATTTACCTTTTGTTTATTTTCATTTAAACAAGAGCATGCTACACATATCTCTACACTTTGCTTCTCTGCATTTGCTTAACAGATCTTGGCACTATGTTAAGATCTCCCAAAAACATCACGTTAATCAGTCCTCTACCAGTGGACATTTTCCCATTTGATTGCAACAATAAGCAGGAATACAATAAAAGCTCTTAAAGGCCTATCACTGCACAGATCAGTGACTGTATCCACAAGACAAGTTTCTACGTGTGCAATTGTTAAGTCAAAAGGATGGTGCATTTTTAACAAAATTGTCGAACATTCCTTCCAAAGATCTTACACCAATTTGCACGCTCTGCCGACTATGTGTGACTGTGCCTGATTCGCACACCCTTTCCAACGGGAGAGGTAAGACCAAGTTTTTAAATCTTCACCAGTCTGTAAGGTGAAAATTGTATTTTGCTGTGTTAATAGATAATTATTTTTTTAGATCAAGCTTCTTTTCATTTGCTTATAAGCTACTTGCTTTTTATCTTCTGTGAGTGGCTTACTCAAAGCTTTACCCATCTTTCCGTAGGTTGTCTGCCTTCCATTTACTTAAAGGTTACTTATCAAGTAAGAAAATGCTAACTTTGAACTGGAGGTATGCACCTGATTTTTCTAATGTGATAGTGGTGATGAGACCCTACAGTGAACTGGGGGGAGAGTCCTCTGGGTCTCACCTGAGCACTGAGAAACAGGAACACGCTGGTGACATTTCATAAACCCTACAACCATGCCCAGCTCTGAGTCAGAGCTTTTCACTTATTAGTTCATTTCTCCCTTACCATAACCCTACTGGGAAGGAGTCATTAGCCTCTGCATTGCACAAAGGACGGCTTTGGAGAGGTACAGTCACTTGCCTGGGGTCTCATCATCAGTAAATGTCAGATCCAAACCCAGGCAGTCTGACCCTAGAGACCCAGACACTAGCTACTCTGCCAGATGTCTCCCCCCCATGCCCAGTACTTGGCAGAGGAGGGAGTAAGGGTCAGGCTGGTCATTTCAAACCACCTTGATGCCACCATGGAAATGCAAACCCAGTTGTGGACAAGAGCAGACTGCCCTGCTCTCCGTGTCTGGAAAGTCCCTGGCACAAAGCTGATGCCCAGTACTTGGGGAATGCATGAAGGAGGCCCCTGAGGGTGAGGGCCGTGGCTGACCTGTCCTCCCGGAGCCTAGCTCGGTGCCCTGCACGGAGAGGACAAAGCCCATCACAGAATGTGTGTTGACAGAGCACACCTCTCCACTATCTGGGATGATGTTCCCCACGAGCTCACCCCTGGCCAAGCTGAAGACCACCATCAAGCCTGGGAAATGTTCTGTTTGATAGCACTTGAGATGTCACATGGGAAGACCATGTAAAAGAGCAGGTGGCCAGGGATCGGGTCAGGAGGACAAGTGGCCTGCACACTGCCCACTCCAGCAGCGGCCCCCTTCCTCCCGGGCTGTTGCTCAGCGGAGAGACCAGCAGCAGCCCCGGGCTGCCGGCTCGCCTCACAGCTTCCTGAGCCAACACTGAGTCTCCACCCGCATGAGCTCACCCAGTCCTCCAAACAACCATAAGCAGCACCTGCATCTCCACAGGAAGAAAAGCACAGAGAGGCTGACTTGCTTAAGGTCACAAACAGCAGATTCAGAATTTAACCCACACAGACCACCGGGCATTTCCACCCAGTAGCAAGGCTCTTCTTCACTTGGGCTGGACCCTCCAAATCCTGCTCATTCTCCCAGACTCAGCTTCCCACCCTCCTCCCCAGCTAAGGATCCCTAGAAGGCCCCAGCCCCCTAGGTGGCCCAACCTTTTCTGTTCTTTTAGCCAGCTCAGGATCACCTGGACTTGTTATTCTGCTTCTTGGGGTGTGAGCACCTTCCCCATATGGCTCCATTCTGCTCCCAGCACTTTGTACCTGGCATGGAGGCCCCTCTGCAGGAGAGGAGAGCTGTTCCTCCAGACGACCCAGCAGATGTCCCGAGACCACCCTTTCCTGCCTCTCACACGGAGGGAACTGAAGTGAGGCCACAGGTGAGGCGGACCTCGGCTCAGGTCTCTTTCCACGTGTCTGGGAGCAGGCAGCAGGCAGGCATGTCTGTCAGTGCTAAGGCTCCGAAGCTCTGGGTTCAAATACCCTGAGCGATGCTGGACAAGTTACTCAACCTCTCGGAGCTTAAGTTTGCCCAGCAAACACAGGGACAATGATCATCTCCACCTTGCATCACAGGGTCTCATGGGAGGATTAAACTAGTTAAGCACCCCCGCCCCCATTTTTTTGTACTTGTGACCCAGCAGGCACTGGGCAGGTTTTATCATTAGCATCTGTGTTATAGCTCAGGCCCTTGGGAAGCCCTGGGGAGCCCCTTCTCCGGAGAGCCCTCTGCCTTCCTGTTTGCTCCCACCCATGTGCAGCTTCCTCCCCTCAAGGCAAACCCCCAGTCAGGAGATGCTTCCCAAGCTCTAGTCTCCAGCCAGCTTCATCAGCACGGCCAAGACAGATGGACTCTGAAGCCGAAGATTCCCAAGCACTGTCCACAGGCTTCAGCCCTGCCCTTCCCAGTCCTGGGTGGGTTCCCTGGCCTGGCAGGGCCTGTGAGGAGGGGGACTCCCAGAAGAGGCACTGTGAATGGGGGTACAGGCCGTGCCCCCGGGGATCTTGCCCAACAACTATGACACCCAATCACGGACACACCCACCTCCATCCGGAGAGACACCAGTGCCCTGGGCACCCCTCAGCACCCGTGCCCTCCCGCCTGTCCTCCCAGGGCTGGCCGCCTCAGGACCTAGCTCATTCTTAATTAATCTGACAAAGCTCAGTCCCCAGGGGAAGTCCTTGAAGTAGAGGATTTCAACAAAGCTAAACCACTAAACCCTGGGGCCGCCAGCCTGTCTTCACAGCTTCTCTGGCTCTGCAGAAACTGCTCTGACTCCCGTGCAGAAACCACAGCCCTGGCAGCTTTGGGATCTCCCCCATCTCGGGCCACCTTATCAAGGCAAGCCCAGCCCAGCCTTTATCTGCCTGCCATCTCTAAGTGTTTCCATCCCCCTGGCAGGGTCCATAAAAGCTGGTAAAAGACAAGGCCGCCCCCTTTTGACATCACTGACTTCAAAGGCCACAAATTAAGTGAGGTCAATCTGGACGCCTTACTGAGTTAAGGGAAATGCTTGGCGCTCCTGGGATGACCCTGTTGGTCTGGAGATCATTCTAGGAGTCCCGGCGCTTATCAATAATTACACAGAATTGACTGAGGACACAGGTTCTGAAGCCAAACGACCCCAGTTCAAGTCCCAGTTCAGCCACTTGCTAAGTTGCTGGCAGTTGCTTACCTTGCCATTCCTCTGGCAAGGGGATGAGGAGATGTGCCTGCCTGCCTGCCTGTCTAACCCTCCAAATGTCACTGGGACAGGCCTGACATGGAGGAGAGGGCTCCCAGATTCTACACAGAGATGGCTGCTTCCCAGGGCCCTCAAGAGCCAAAATAATAGGACCGTGGCTCGCAGTGAGAACTGAATCTGATGGGTGGCCTTGGGAAAGGAGGGAAGAAAACCCCGGGCCACGGAGCATTAGCAGGCTCAGCTCCCACATCCCCAACATCGACCCCAGGCCGTCAGAGCGCAAGGCTCCGAAGCCCCTCTTCCTGGGGTTACAAAAGCCCGTCCCACAGGGAGTGGAAGTTACCATTTAATGAGTGTGGAGCCTCAGCTGGGAAAAGGAACAGAGTTCTGGAGACGGATGGTGGTGACGGTCGTACGATGTAACTGTACCTCATGGCACTGAACTGCATGCCTCCAAATGGTTAAAATGGTCCATTTTCTGTCATGAACAGTTTACCACATTTTTTTAAAAAAGTCTAAACCCTGGATAGAGGAGACAGTCAAGAGCAATGGAAACATGGTGTTTCTGAGTTCTTCCAAGGGCTCAAGCTGAACCCCAACATTCCTGTCTGCTAAGGGAAGGCTGATTGTAGAGATGAAGCCCAAACCAAGAGCTGGTCCTTTGCTGCCAGCCTCAGATGCATCCCCCCGCCCGTCCTCCCCTCCCTGGCAGCTGAGCGCTGCAGGCACAGGCGTGGTCTCAGGAGCACTGGCCACACCCTCCCCCCCACGAAGTGCCACCTGGCACATGCCCACAAGCAGTGGCTGCTTCAAGTCCTCAGTGCAAAGAGAGACGTGCAGAAAGGGGAGAAGAAAAGGGAATTAAGTCATCCTCAGCTTTCTCCCAAATTTCACCGAGAAGAATCAAGACACTTTTTGGGCTCACTGCCTGGAGACAAATAGGAGATGAAAATATTTATTTGTTTCTAAGGCTCCTGCAATCCCAGGATGAAAAGCCCACCTTGGTTGTAACTTACTGCAGCCCAAGCTGCTTCCAAGGTAGGCCCTCCCCACAGGCAGCTGTCTACTGGCTCCGGCCTCAGGACAAGGAGTCCCACCACCCCCACTGCGGAGAGAAAGTGGGATCCCTGTCGCAACAGAAACTGAATCTGCTCAATGAGAATTATCCCCTATTGGCATCGGGGAGCCATAAATAGCCCCTCCGCCCCAGCTGAATCACCAGAGCTAGCACTGTGTCAGCGTTTCTATATAAACCAGGGTTTGCTAGGGGATTAGCTCACAGCCATAAAAAATTTGCTCCAGGCTGAAACTTGGCCTAAAGAAAATCTCAGTCCGGGAGTAGATACTGAAAAGAAAGCCAGACAGACACCGCCCCCGAGCCCTGGAAGACAAGGCTGCCTCTGAGCAGGACCTCTCACTCTGGGGCTCTGCTGGCACCAGCAAGTAAGGAGCCTGGTGATTTAGGACACTGCTTGGGATTGCCATAATTCAACAATTTGGTGCATTTAGAAGGGATATTTGCTGTTTTGAGAATCTTGCATAGGCCTGAGTTTGAGAAAGCAGAGCCTGAACTGCCCCCTTTCCCTGCTGAAACAAAATGTCAAGCAGCGAGAGATGACCCAGGCAGGGAACCAGTGCCCACGCTGATGCTTTGGCAGTGCCGGGACAGTGGGTGCTGTCTTCCAACCCAAAGGCAAACTCCCGACAGCAACACCTGGGAGCCTGAAAGAATGCGAGGAGACCCCACAGGTGACACAGGGGTAGCCAGCGGGGAGAGGGTGTCGGGTTTGCTTGTTCCCCACTGTGGAGTCAGGTAAGCCCAACATCAGCCATTAACTAAAGCTTCTAGGCCTCGTGGATGTTGATGGATTCCTGCAGGTTAAAAATCTAATTTTTTAAAAACTATAAAAATTTTAGAAGAGACGGTATACATAAATCAGAGCGGGGAAGTCTTAAGTAAATCATAAAAACCAGAAGCCAACAAGAAAAAGAAGGTGTTAAGATGTGGCAACACAGTTTTAATTTTTTGGGAGGCCAGATTTGCCGCAGACCAAGTGGAAACAACAGCTGGCAGAAAATACTTGCCACAATATGGTAATTGGCTTATGTCCTACCTTAGTTAAGGACGCCTACAAATTAATGAGAAAAAAAATAGCAGAAAAAGACACATAGGGAAGAAATAGAAGTTTTTTTTAAGGCAATTTAAAGAGGAGGAAACACAAGTTGCCATCAAGCATGGAAAAGATACTAGCTTCAGTGGCACTCAGGGAAATGCAAATGAAAACAATGAATGTGACCCATCAAACTGATGAAATCACAACAGGCTAGTAACACTCAGTGCTGGTAAGGGTGCCAGGAAACAGGGGCACTCACTCATGGCTGGTGTGTGAGGAATTGCTACGATCTTTAGAAAAAAATATCTAGCAGCGTCCATTAAATTTTAATATATCTGTAATCTTACTTTTAGGAATATGTTCTACAGGCCATAAATACAAAAACATTTATTGCAATATTACTGGGGCAAGAGACTAAAATAAAATGAATGCTCAATTGTGGGATAAATTACGTCTGTATCACTGAATATAAATTATGAAACTACTAGGAAAAAAAGTAAGCAACAATTTCTATCTGTTACAAACACAGAGTAAGGCCATAACGGATGTTTCATTTTTAATTCCTAAGAAGCTGAAATGCATTCTCCTGGAACATGTATTGTTTTGTTAGTGGTTATTGTTGTCTTTACTTTTCCTTTACCTTACTTAGTACTTTTAAAAGTTTTATCAGCACATGCATGCCTGTCAGAAGGTTTGAATTTGCCGATGTCCCTTACTAGAGGGGAGGCTTTTATCAGCAAATTTACTAGCGAATGTTATACCATGACGTGGTGTTCACTGAAATACAATGTCAAGAGGTAGAATACCGTCTTTAGTATGAGCCAATTTCTATTAAAAAAAAAAAAAGGTAAAATCCCAGCATATGTGTCCACAGTTTAAGGCTGAACCTGGAGACAGATGGACAGGAAGGGCCGTAGACTCTCGACACTGATAACCTCGGGGAAGGACACTGGTGGGGACCCGCAAATGGTTAACTTTTTGTTCAAGGACCTCTACATTGTTTGGCTTTTAACAACAAACATATTTGTGTTATAATTTTTTAAAATATTTATGTATCTTTTTTACATTGTTGTTCATTTTTGTTATAACACTTTTCATCATTTTTCATCAGCTTTTCATCACTAAAAACAAAGTTCACTGGTGAAGTGGAAGTGTGAGCCGAGCCCGAGGACAGCCTTGTAAACGCCGAGGGGTACACTACCCCATGCCGCTGCCCCGCACACAGGGTGCTCACAGAGGGGATGGGAAGAGAAGGCGGAGAGCCTCTGAGGACAATTTAAAATTCCAGGCTGGTTCAGAGACAGACAGGACCTGGGGTGTTCAGGGAAGACTTTGTGGTAGGAGTCCAAGGCTTCCAGAATGGAAGGACGTGGATAAATGGGGGTTAGGAGGTGCAAGAGACAGCAGCAGCATAACCAAAGATGAGTCTGTGCAGGGAAGGCCAGGGTTGAGGAGAGGTGCAGGCACCCTACAGGACTACCGTGCTTCCTGAGCGCTGCGGGCACGTCCCCCAGGCCTCAGAAGGTGGCCCTGGTGAACGGCACGCAGGCTGAGCATGGCCTCTGCAGAGAACCGGCTCATTTTCCCTTCAAGGAAGCACATCTCAGGGCAGCAATTCCCAGCCAGGCTGCTCTGGCCCGAGGACTGAGCCAAAGTCCAGGAGCCCCATCAGGGGACACAGCCCACCCTGAAGGGCCAACCTCCAGGTCCCCAGAGCTCCACTTAGGCTGGACTGAGGCCAGGTGGATTCCCAAGTGACCCCACCTGAGGTCACCCCCAGCAGCACACAGTTGTGACCTTCCCCTCCGGCAGCTCAGCTGCTCCGGGGCGGCCACCGGGCCTGTGCAGCTCACCCGCCCACAGCAAACACCCAGTCAGAGCCAGAGCTCGGTGAGCAAATGCCGAATTAATTTTGGCTCGCAGAGTCAGTCTCTAAGGCAGAAGCCTCTGAGTTGTCCCTGCTGTCTGATGGAGCAACACTCCTACGAAGACATGGGCCACGAGAGGTGGGATCTGGGGGTTAAAGACTAACAATGCTTTGTTTTGTGGGACCAGAAGAAGACAGTGACCTGTCCTCCTATTCCTAAGAGAGCACTAGACCTGAGGAGGAGAGAGCACAGTGTACAAGTGATTTTTGTTGGGGGCATAAGCAAATTCTAAAAGAGGAACAAGGCACAAGGGAGACACACCCTGAGTCAAAAGGGGTGAAGCTTTGTTTGTTTCCAGCCCAGGAAATCTCGACCGGGCCGACCTCCTGGACTGCTGAGGGAGAGCAAGGCCAGATCTGAAGGGACTCGCATCTCTTCCAGCCAGTGCTCCTCTCGGCCCTCACCATTCCCCACCTGTGGCAGGAGGCGAGCAATGGGCCTGCTCAGCCCCCACCATGCATGGTCCCGAGAGGGTCGGGGAGCACAGACACCACCTCCCAGACATACTACCACAAGCGCTCCAGAGTTCTGTCCAGTCCGAGCCCTCCCCAGTAAGCGTTAGCAGCATTCAGCCACACAGGGCCCGGCCACCAGGCAGTGTGGGCCCCGCCCTATGGACTAGGAGCCAGCAACTCCCAAGTGGGACTATGGGTGGCCCTTCCAAAACCCAGAGGTACGCTGACTCCGTCCTCTTTCCTGGGCAGTCGCTACCTCTCCCAGAACCCACAGGAACTGGCTTCCTTCCTTCACCTCACAATCCTTACTTTCTGCTTGATGGAACAGAGGGACCTTCACTCACTTGATTTATATCACTAGTCAACAAATTTTTACAAAAGTCCTATCACTGAAATAAAATTAGTCATTTCCTATCAATTTGTATGTGCTCGACACAAATATGACAGTCAAGTTCTAATTTTGGCTCTAGTTTTTTTGTAATATGCAATAAATAGGTGTTTACATCACAAAATGCATGCCAATAGTAATAAGCCTATGGTTACGCCCATAAAAAATTAAGTCATAGACTACTTCTTAGATTTCTTGGCTTGTCTCTTGTACAGCTGTTCAGGAGCATCTCTGGGGAGTGTCCAGCAGCAGTCAGCCAGCATTGTAGTGGGCCATTTTCCCTGGGGACTGCAAATGGCATTGATGGTCTTTGGTCATTTAACCACTGTGAAAGCTGTGTTGTCCATGTAGCACAGCACATATGCGGGGCCCAAGGCTTGTCTTGGTCACCAACCTTGCATCCTATGTAAAGATGACAAGCCTTCTTCACTTGAGAAGTGATACTTTTCTTCTGATTGGCAAATGTCACTTCCCCACAAATAGAGCAGAAATTGTCCACGCTATTAACACACTTTCAAGGCACTACTGTTCTGTATTGTGCCTAAATGGATAAAATAATAACAGTTCTATGGAACAGTAGCTTAAAACGTCTCGCACAAAGTCTGAAATATCTTCAGTGCTCAACCTTTCCGACAAGGCTTTTTATAGTGCACTGCTGATGTCAGCTTACTTCAGCAACCGCCTGGTAGTAGTATTGCATTGCATCAGAAAACGATGCAATCAACTGTGGATGATGTGTGCATGATGGCATTACGCAATGTGATGCAGTAGTACATCATTCTAGGCTGATTTGGGATGTTGTTGCAGTCCTACTGGATAAATTTACACAGTGAAACATAAAATGAATTATATGAAGTATCTTCAAAACAAGAGCTAATAAAAATTTTTCAGGGTTACAGTCATGTTCAACACACCAAGGTACTACAGATTAGGGCCTTTTAAAGTCAGTTATGATCTCACTGTTGACCAGTGTGTTTAGTGACTGCTTCTCACAGCCGGGCTGAGATGGACATGCAGGGATACAGCAGTGAAGAAAAGAGAAAACTCCAGACCCTCATGGGGGCTTATGTTTCAGCAGGGGGAGCAAAAGAAAAGCTTATTACTGAAGAAGCCACCTGTGGCAGTGCTGTGAGAGAGAGCGGGGCAGGCCTGCGGGGATGGGGCGCGTTAAGTGGGGCGGCTGGCCGCCCCTGCAGCTCCTCGCTGAGATGCTGGTGTTACGGTTCCCGAATGTTTGAGGTTCGAGCGAAGAGTTCCTCTGTAATGGGATTATCTCTCCCCTGTTTGCTTTCCTTACGGTCCCGCTCTCTCCGAGCATGAGAATCTAACCTTACTGAAAGCACATTTTGGTAATCTGATATAAACTAAATTTAAACTTTGACCTTCAACAACAAAAATGCTACTTTTCCTCTCTGAAGACCTGAAATTCAGATGAAGGGCCTGCCAGCTTCACTTTCCGGATTTCTAGCTGACCTCTAATTAGAGTCTAAGCGTTACTAAGAGAGGAACTGAGCACAGCCCGAACCCAAGCCCGAGCCCAGGCCCCACATGGGCCCACGGGCCTGGCCGCTCCCCCTTCCCACCAGGAGTCGGATGCCTCTCCTAGCTTTTGCGCACCTTCCCCGCCAGCCTCTGTGTTTTGCTGTCTTCGCAAAGCACCAAGCAGAACTAGAAACAACGTGAAATCGCTGTCTTAAGCCACTGAGCAAATTGGTCTGATTCCCGTTTTGCACGAACTGCCTTAATCCTGATCTGGGTAAAGGTTAAGTATGAGCTTACTCAAATCTGCCCCCATGGCAAGTTCTAATTCCTATAGGTTATCTTATTTAGAAATTAAGGCAAGCGCGAGCCACGTGGGGGCTGTCTGGGGCCTCGGCAGCCCCTGCCACCTGGCCGCACAGCCACCTTCTGTTCTCGGCGCTCGGTGTCGATGCGCCACTCAGGTTAGCTGGACACAAACTTCAAACCTTGCTTTGCCTTTTTTTTTTTTTAAAGAGAGAAATTAAGTAAGTTTCACAGTGTAAATCAGAACAAGCAACTGAAAATTCAAATTCAGGGATGTCCCACATTAATAACTGTTCACCGAGAAAGCATTTCCTGTTTATACATTGAGCTAATGAGAATCCATCACCCCTGTCAAATACACTGAACACCAAATTCAAATGTCAAACCAAATGTAAGAGGTCACACATTTCCTTTGCTAACTAAAAGTGTAATTCATAAATATTATTGCTACCAAACTCTCCATCTACAACATTTGTTTAGAAATATGCACATGTAATATAAATTGTGATTAAGTTAAATGGGTATATTATTTCCTGTTTTAAGGGCTAACAGCAGCATGAATTATGCTTTACTGCAAAGAAGGCTCAAGTCACAAGCAGAGCTGCCTGCGTACAGACCCACATTTACACCCCTAGATTGGTTTTTGCACGTTCATTCATAAATACTTTACATTACCTAGCCTTGCTGATAACTTTCACTTCTGCTGCCTTATTACATAGCTCTGACTATTGTAAAGGTCAGCTGAATGAACATAAACTTTGGATCCAGCTACATTTAAAAATAAAAATAGAAAAATAAAAAAGATTTACACAGCCAGAGTCTTCATTTACCTCTGTAAGCATAATACTAGAATTCAAATTAAACTGAAACTTTGCATCTGTGGCATGATTTAGTGAGATGGGAATTGTTAGCACAGAAAGCAACAGCACAGATTTCTAACTTTCCAAATGAATGCCAGTGAGCAGAGAAACCAGTGTGGGGGCGACCTTTCACTCCACTTTTGTCTACAAATAAATTGAACATCCTTAGTTTTCGAAATACAAATTAATATTTACATTATCTTAGGAAAACAAAATGTATTCTATCGGGGAAAACAAGAGGAGCAGAACAAACAAAAACAGACTCTCACCTAAGAACCTGATGGGAAATGTCCTCGTGGCAGTCCAAGAAAAGGAAAAAAGACCCAAAGCAAAGCCACCCTCACCAGTCATGCTCTGTCAGTTCAGGAAAGGGGTACAGCTTTGCTCCCCAGCCAATGAAAACGATAATGAGTGAAAAAGGCATGTGAGCAAATAAATCCTACCCTCCCTAGATCGAGAGGTTTGTTCCCAGATGCAGGCCCCAAATCTCAGCAGAGTCCCACTTGCCTGTCAGTGAGGCGTCTGGGTCCCCCTCCCACGGGGACCAGCCCTCCTGGCTGCCCCTGGCCTGGGCCGTGGAGGAGAGAGGGATGGGTGAGATGCATCTCCCAGGAGCTCAGAGGCATCGCTGTTTTCCAAACACTCCCCAGGGGACCCCCTGACCCCACTGTGCGAGATGATTTTGCATGAAAGTGAGTCTTTGCTGTCACTGGGAGAAAAGGATAAACTGAGATAAGCAAGATGAAACTGCAGCACTGAAACCGAGTGAAAGGCTCTTCCTAGACTCCAGGCGGGAGCTGGTGATTAACTCGTGCCACCGGCTCCCCCGGGGGCTCCTGCCGCCCAGCAAAGGCTGCAGGGCCGGCCTCCCACCCACCCCCACACACCCCAGAACTTTAGGCAGAAAAGGGCAAATTTGGTGCTGCTAGACTAGAGGATTAAAGTATGTAGTTTTCAGTAAGGATTTAGATTTAGGTTTCCAACAGTTTTATCATAGCATTTCCCCATCATAAAAGAATAATTATATCACTGGATTAGTTTACATACAGTACCTTCACATCTGTTAGCATTTGAAGTCCAGAGGGAAAAAAAATGACTTTTTATTCCCACAGGGTTTTTTGGGGGAGGGGGGGATATAATTTATATAAAGTGAACTGCTCAGGTCTTAAGAGTTCTGTTCAGCAGCTCTGATGATCAAGGAGATAACATTTTTCTCATCTACAAGTTTCCCCACACCTCTTCCTAAACGCCTACCCTCAGAATCAGCCTCTATCCTGACTGCTACCACCATAAGTTAATCTTTCCTATTCTATGGACGGCATGGGGAGCACGTTTCCAGGTCCAGTTTCACTCACCATGTTTCTGAGACTTGTCAGTGATGCACAAGTCGTTGATTCCCTTGCACTGCTTTGTGTGCCTGTACAACCACACCGCCACTCCTCCTCCGGGTAGCGTCTGGACTGCTTTCGAATCTTAGATTTTATAAATAAGGCTGCTCTGAACATTCTTAAACAAGCATTTTTGTGAACGTATTTTCCTTTTTCTCAAATACCTATGAGTGAAAAAGGCTAAATGCAGTGGTAACTTTTAAAGAACGCCAGCTTTCCCACTCTGCACACCCACGCGGGGCAGGCAAGTTCCTGTCCTGCATGCCCTCCTGTTTCACGCTGTCAATTTTTTTCACTTTAACCCTCCCAGTGAATAACTTCTAGTGAACATCTAGTGTGAACTCAATATAATTTTAATTTTCATTTCCAGAATACCAAAAAATGTTGAATACTTTTTCATGTGCTTACTGGTCATTTGTAGATCTTCTTCAGTGAAATTTTTATTCGAGATGTTTTGCCCATTTTTCATTGGATTGCACTTTTATTAGAGTTGCAGGAGTTCCTTATATATTCTAGATGCAAGTTTTTCATCAGACGTAAGGGTTAACAAATCTGCAGCTTGCCTACTCATTTCTTTAACAGTGTCTGTTGAGCATAAAGTTTTAATTTTCATGAAATTCAGTTTATCAAGTTTTGCTTTCTGTGACCTATAAAATCTTTACCTACCCCGAGGTTGCAAAAATTTTGTTTTCTCTAATTTGTTGCTTTTGCTTTTATATTTAGGTCAATGACCCATATTGAATTGATTTTTATTTGTGGTTAGAGGTAGGAGACAAGGTTCATTCTTTCTAAACGGATATTCAACTGTCCTCGTATAATTTGAGATTTTCTTCACAATTGAATTTCCTGAACAGTCTCATCAAAAATCAGTGGACCACATACACATGGATCTATCTAGACTGTTCTATTCCATTTACCTATTTATAGCCATTCTTTCATCAGTATTACACTGTTTTGATTATTGTGGCTGTATAGTCAGTCTAGAAATAAGATAAATTAAGTCTTTCAGGTTTGTTCTGCTTTTTCAATATTGTTTTAGTCATGCTACATCCTTCACCTGACCATAGAAATTTTAACTCATTTTTGTCAAAGGAAAAAAACAAACAGATTTCTGAGCTTTCATGTGGGGTTGATCAATTTGAGAGAACCGATATTTTAATAATATTGAGTCTTCCAATTCATAAGTGCAGATGTCTCTTCATTTATTTAGATCTTCTTTAATTTCTTTGAGCAATGTTTTATGGTTTCAGTTTATGTAGAGTCCATTAAATTTGCTCCTGAGTATTTGAATTTTTACAAGATAACAAAAGCAATTAAAATTTTTTCACTGTTAATTGTTGATTGCTAGTGTATGGAACTATAACGTAATTATAACCTGCAAAATAAATTTAGTTCTACTCTTTAAAAAAAATCTTGAGGAATTTCTTTCTACAGAGTAATATCATTTGTAAGTAGACAATTTTACTTCTTCCTTTCCAGTCTATATATCTTATTTCTTCTCTTATATTTCCTATTTTGCGTGACCTAAAACTTTCAGTAAAATATTGACTAAAAGTTGTGTGAGAGACATCCTTGCTTTGTTTCCAATCTCTAGGAGAAAACACCAGCCACCAGTATGTTGCCTGTAATACTCTTTCAGCTAGAAAACTCTTTTTAGTTCCTAGTCTGCTGAGAGGTATGTTGTGTTTTGCTTTGTTCTTTTTTTTTGTTTTTTTTTTAATCATGAATGGATGTTGGAATTTGTCCATTGCTTTTTTTGCATCTATGGAAATGAGCATTGATTTTCACCTTTAGTTAATGTGAAAAATTAAAAAGATTGGGTTTTTTCAATATCCTATCCATTTTATCTTCCTGAGATAAACTCTACTTTACCCTTTCTAGGTATTGTTGATTTCATTGCTAATATTTTCTCGAGGATTTTTATACCTACATTAATGAGGGTCTTTAATCTGTAGGTTTTTTTTTCTTTTTGTTATAATGCCCTTGATGGTTTTGGTATCAAGGTAATGTTAGATGCGTAAAGCAAAGTGGGGATTTTCCTAATGCTCTATTTTCTGGAAGAGTTTCTGCAGAACTGATATTCTTTCTGAAATATTTAGAAGGACATAACCAATAAAACTATCTAGGCCTGAGTTTTATTCGCAGGAAGTGTGTTTAATTACAAATCCAATTTCTCTAATATAGACTTTGGATTCTGTTTCTCCTTGTGTTTGTTTTATAGATTGTTTTTCAAGAAATGTGTTCCCTTGACCCAAATCACTGCATTGATTGACAAAGTTGTATTATCGCCTCACCATCTTTTAATGTCTGCAACATCTTTCGTGAGGCCCTCGCTTTCATTACTGAGGTTATTCATTTGTATCTTCTCATCTTTTCTCTGATGTTTTAAATAGTTTTAGGTATGGTCTAATAACACACAGCATAAAAATTGCCCTCCTCACTATTTCTAAGTGTAAGTACCTTCACAGAGTTGTGTGACCAATCTCCAGACCTTTTTCATCTTGCAAAACCGAAACTCTATATCCATTAAACAATAAATTTTCCTAGGTATTTATCACTTTAATTAATCCTTTAACAAACCAACTTTAGTCTTTGCTGATATTTTCTGTTATTTGTTTTCTGTTTCACTGACTTACACTCCTATTTGGGCTTAACCAGCTCATCTCTTTTAACTTTTTAAGGTGGAAACAAAGGCCAATGATTTACACCTTTCTTTTTTATTATTAATACAAATATCCAGAGCTGTACATTTCCCCGAACATTTGTGTATCCGTAAATTTTGCTTTAATTGTTTCAGTATATTATCATTAAATTTAAAATATTTTCTCATTTCCCTTGCGATTGACTTCCTCTTTGACCCAGGGGTTATTTAGTTGTGTCCTGTTTAATTTCCAAATATTTGAGGACTCTGTAGGTACTCTGTTTCATTGATTTCTACTTTAGCTCCGTTTTGCTCCTAGAACGTAGTTAGAAATTCAATCCTTAGAAATACCCAGGAATGTGAGACTTGTTTTATGATTTGGTTTATGGCATGTAGAGAGGAGCGATCTATGTGCACTTGAGAAGTGTGTGCATTCTGCCTTTGTTGGGTGGGGTGTCTATAAATGTCAACTAGGTCAGGCTTTGGCAGTATCATTCAGGGCTTCAGTATACTTAATAAATTTTCTATCTGCTGGTTACTGAGAGAGGGGCATTAAATTCTTCAAACTGTAATTCAATTTTAGTTCTTTCATGGTTTGCATCGTGTATTTTGTTATTAAGTTATCGTGTACAAATTTATTCTTTTTATGTCTCCTTGATTAATGGGTGTGCAACTAGAATAGCTTCACCTGTTTTCTTGTGTATACTGTTTGCATGGTATCATTTTCCAAATTTTTGTTTTCCATCTGTTTGTAGCTTTGTTTAAAGTGTATTTCTTTAAACCACAAGTAATTCTGTCATGCACATTTGTCCAATCTCACAAGCTCTGCCTTTTAGTGGGAGGTTAAACAAATTCCATTTTAATTAAATTATATATTATTTTGATTTTAAATATACCAAATTTAGGCTTGACTATTATTTGCCCTATGCTCTTGGTTTTTCTGTTATTCCTATCATGAACTTTTTGGGTGAAACAAATATTTTTAGCATTGCATTTCATCTCTAGTGATGTTGCAATTATGACTTATTTTAGTGATCTCTCTGGAGATTACAGCACTGTTCTTTAATTCATCAGAGTTAACTTGCAAAAAAATACTTTACTTAAAAAATATTTCACTATTTCATGAACAATTTAAGAACTTAATGACAGTATATTTCTAACTGACTCTCCCACCTTTTTGTGCTCTTGTTGCCAGAGGATTTGGCTCTAATTGACTATAATCTTTTACATTCCTATGTTAATATTTTTACTATAAGTGACTGGATATTTAAAGAGCCATAAAGGAGCTTTGAATTATAACTTAGTCGCTTTTTCTTATATTTTTCATCCATACAAGTCCCTTCTGTATGACTAGGCTTCCATCTGAAATCACTGTCTTTTGGCTTATAGAGCTGCTTGTACCATTTCCCGCACTCCTGGCACTGACTCCTCAGTTCTCAGTTGCAGGTAAGTGTCCTTCATGCATCTTCATCTTTGAAGTATGCTTTGACTGGGTATGAGTTCCAGGTTGGCTGATTCTTGTTTGCTTTTCCTGGCAGCACTCTGAAGATGACATTCATTGTCTCCCAATCGCTATTATTTCAGGTGAGAAGGCAAATGTCAGCCTTATTGTTTTTCTCTGTGTAATTTTTCTCTTCTCTCATGCTGCTTTCAAGAGTTTTCTTTATCTCTTGTGTTCAGCAATGTGACTATGATCCTTCCTGGGTCTATGCTTTTTTGGGCTTTTTCTTCATTCATTTGGGGAAATGGTCTCAATCCCTTCAGAGAGTTTTTCTATCCTTTTCTTTCTTGTCTCCTTCTTCTTGTCTCCTTCTTCTTCTACATGTGTGTTAGACTCCTGCTGTTGTGCCCTAGAATTAAGATGATCTGTTTCACTTCAGATCATTTCTATTGACATGTCTTTAAGTTATTGATTCTTCTGTTATTTCTCCTGAGAAATTTATCAACAGAATTTTTGTCTCACATTCTGTTTTCTCATTTCTTGCATTGCCATTTAAGTTTTTACAGTTTCCATGCCTCTCCTGAAATTTTCCATCTG
The DNA here is from genome assembly GCA_004024925.1 of Scalopus aquaticus. Lineage (NCBI taxonomy): Eukaryota > Metazoa > Chordata > Mammalia > Eulipotyphla > Talpidae > Scalopus > Scalopus aquaticus. The sequence continues at coordinate 77,587 of PVIJ01000835.1, forward strand.
CTCATACATGTCCACCTTTTCCACTACATCCTTCTGCACTTACAGTGACTTTATAGTCCCAGTCCAATTATTCCAACATTTGGGGTAACCCTGATCTGGTTCTACTTATTATTTTATCTCTTGATAAGTGGTCATTATCACTGTTTGGGTTGCACATGTGTCATAATTTTATACTGATTGCCATACCCTGTGCAAAATATTATAGAGCTGAGGTAAATAATTCCTAAATTGGAGAATTTTCTCTATTGGGTTGCTAATGTGGGAAACTGAGCTAGTATATAGTCTATAGTTGAGTTGGTATTAGCCTTTGTCATTGCTTTAGTTATATTCTGTGTATACTGGTGCCAAATTCTCTTAGGGATGGACTATCACACCCATATTTAGTGATAGGCTTTACTTAGGGTAAAGCCTATTGAGAGGTTCTCTGGTTTCTACATCACCCATGACTCTGAATACAGGAAATATCTTTTAGCATTCCTGCCCCTCTCTGAGAGGTACAACACTGCCTGGCGCTTACTGGGGAGAATTTATTTCGGTAGCTCTACATACCTATGCACAACACAGAGAGGATGGGACTCAGCTTTGTTCCCTTTCCCAGCAGAAGATGCCTACTTTCTTATCACACTTGGTGCAGAATACAGAGCTGGGGTAGGTTTCTGGCCCTCACGCAGCAGCAGGTGACTAACTTTCCCACACAGTGTTCAGGAGCATTTCTCAGCACAAGAGGGTTTCTCTTGGTTGTTCTGCTCTGGGCTCAGTGTTAGGCAAGCCTTGTTTACCTCAGACCCAGGGGTGGGGTGCTCTCAGTATTACTACCTTCCCCCAACAGAAAACTTTTGCTGTCAGACTTTTTCCCTCCACATAACAGAATTCAAAATTTGTTCCTAAGTGGTATTCACTGAAATCATTCTGTGTTTATATTCACTTATTATGATAAACCATTTTTTTTCATAATCACAAGACTGACATTTAAAGTGAATACTGAGCTTTAAAGTTAGCAGACAAAATATAGTGACCGACAAGGCATTAGATCAAACTAAAGTCACAGTGCATGCACAGAATTGTAATATATGGTCACTGGTGTGGTAAGACTCTTAATATAGTCAGTTTGGGGAGTAGTTCATTGGCAAGATCTAAATTAATCCTACTCTCAATGTGACAAGTACAGGGGACGCCTATCATACAGGTAGGAGTGGGACTGAGCGATATGACGTATCTGGTGCTGTTTTCCTGGTTTGCTTACGCTGGGCACCACAACCTTGACTTACCAGCTACAAGTGTGCACACACGCATGCACACACATGCACACAAATTGTAGAAGGAAAGATTCCAAAAGGAAGTCATTACTGGCAAAGGCATTTAAAAATTGAGCCAGGGAGTCATTAGGGAGGTGCAGCTTTTCAGATGTCCTCGCCTTGAGAGAAAGGAAGAGAAGCTTGTAAAAAGTATGCTTCCTGAGAAAAACCACTAGCCTCCTGGAAGAACATGCTGACAATATATTTCTCTGCTTAGAAACTTAGTAATCAACCCCGTAAGGGAGACAGATACAGACTTCCCTTATCTGTGCCAATGATAAAATCTGACAAGCAACTTATACACTGCAAAGTCCCCTGCGGATTTTGCCTTTATAAACCCAACTTCTTTCCCCAAAGCACCATCTCAGAGCATCTTATTCTGAGTCTCTGAATAAAGCTTTTGCTTATTTTGCAGTTTTGCCTCATTTTGGGTTGTCAGTAAAATTCAAGGTAGAAGCCTTATAGTACTTATAATAATCACAGGGTTTCTTTAATCGAATGGTTTCACTTATAACAGGACTATAGGGAGGCCGGGTGGGAGAGAGACACTCAGCGGTGGGGGAGGGGGGAGGGGAGGATAAGGGCACAAAATGGAAGAGAGGAGAATACAGGGGACCATGGAGATGGATCACGGGTGAATTGATGGTGGGCTGCCCAAGGGGAATACAAAATGTAAAAGACATAAATAACAATTAAAAAAAATTTGTGACTTTTTAAAGAAGGCAGACTAAATCCTGTATTATGTGATAGAAGGAAGCCTAATTCTACATTCTGCCTCTTACTCCTGCAAGGTCAGGAGCATGAGAAGGTTTTGCTGGGGCTCTGCTCTATCTCCAGACAGGCCATCCCACGCACTCACACCCGAAAGAGTTCTCTGTTCTACTGCGCTGACCCCCACCCCTCTTATGAACTCTTGGTGCAGCCCACAGACAAGAGTGAGCAAGAGACACCTCTTGTGACCAGAGCTTCTAAACTGTTACGCCAGCTCAGAGCTGCCTCTTACAAATTCACCACAATTTCAGCGATTTTCTTTCCTTGCCGCTGCGGTGGCGAGTCCTCCTCCTACTGCCTTGTCCCCGGTGAGACAGTCATGCATCCATCCTTGGAGCAACTGTCACTGGGCCACCTGTGTCCTCAGCATTCTGCCAGACCTAATGTATACATGCTTTTACTAACCGCCTGGCTTGTTCTTGTTGGTAGAGTGGACGCAACATCCTCTCATAACTTCGTGCATCCCAGGTGGAAGTACACATTAAACGCGTTAATAACTAACAGCCTCTCCTTTTGCTATGTAGTTAAATACTTTTGGCCCCCAGTTCCCCTTCGTGTATTTATGCTTTTCTAATGAAACCGAAGTGAAATCTCACTCTCATCATCCTGTCACTCTTCCCCGTTCCGTTTATGAGCAGAAATGAGAAGGAACACATGTTCTAGCAGCGAAGGAACAAATAACATTAGAGTCATTATAAACGACACAACAGACACTTGTTGGGCACCAACAAATGAAGCAGGTAATGTCTTCCACACGCACGATTCGATTTCTCACGACTCAGTGAACTAGACAGTTTTCCAGATGAAGAAGTTCCTGGTCAGAGAAACAAAATGACTTGCCCAAGGCCACACAGCTAACAACTAAAGAAACAGAACTGGCGCCCAAGCAGTCTAGAGTCTTACTGCTTAATCTCCATGTCATGGAGGAGAAAGGGGCTCAGCGATTCTATTTAAACCACATTTTCTTTTATTTTCTTTGCTTTTCTTTCACTGATGAGCCAATGTCTGACTAATTCCCACAGTTGTCCATGCCCCCAGGCCAGAGCAAGACACACACACACTTTTCCACACAAATCTTCCAAAGGAAGTGCCACTCGCAGACCTCACCACACCAGGATGCCCTTGCATCATCCTGCTGCCCCCGCAGGAGTCTCCCTGTACCCCCGCCCGACACAGCGGACGCAGGACCAAGGCTGCAGGGAGGTCACCCAGCGTGGCAGCAGAGCAACGCCCCTAAGCAGTACCAGCTACAGATGTGTCCTTGGACAGATGCAGAAGATGGGCTGTGCAGAGAGCCCCTGAGGCGCTGGGGTCTCCACAGACCGCAGACTCAGGCAGAGAGGGGGGAGTGTGGCGTGCGGCGGGTCATTCCGCTAATGAAGCTGAAGGCCAAACCCATGATCTGAAGGAAGAAGGAAAAAGTCACATAACTACGTTTACAATTCAGCAACGTAACTTCCCAGACTAGCTGTCTAGAAGAGGCCTCGCTCTTCTTGAAGCAATCTCTTGGCTGTTCAAAGGAAGACTTTCCTGAGCCGTTTTTAAGACCAGAGACACTGCCATTAGGGGTGAAGAGATCAAAAGCATCTTAATCTCCTCTATCAGTGGGCCAGCCACTTACCAAGTCTGAGAATGTTCCCCACGTGCTGCTCCCTGAGCCTGCCCGCCTGACAGTCCCTGGAATTGGTACCTTGGGCTTGGAAAACAGAAATATGGTTTTACTTATGCAGGTCTCTATCTCTGGCAGATGCATGGAATGATAACACAGTGGCCCAATCATTTCCCACTCCAGTGACTGCAGAAGGGTATTTCAGAATTCATAATTGGAATAGCTGTGGTTGCTTTCTTTAAAGAGGGATCAAAACATTGAAATCCATCCAAGAGCACTGCATGTGTAACCTGAGAACGGGTGGCATTCATTACCGGGGCTTGTACGAGACACTTGCCCTCACATCCTCAAAGAAAGATCCCCTTAGCCCAGGGAGGAGAGCGCCCCATCTCCCAGGCACTTGGGAAGGCACTTCTCATACAAGAGCCTGGTATCCAGCTTACCTGCTGAGGCTCTCTCTTATACTGTGGGACTGCTACGAATTAAGGGTGCATTAATAGGAGACTGCTTCCAAGAACACTTGGAAGGGAGGTGAGACCAGTCTTACTTCTGTATGGCTAATTTGTACAAGGTACTGCATTCGGAACCCTTGCACTTTAGGAGAGATCTGCCAAGATGGAGTGAGTCCTATAAGGAAGCTCAGGATGATGTAAAATGATTGCACAGTCTGGACAAACTTAGTTTGTTCGTAATTTTACGGCTGCTGCTGAGTAGCACTCTAATTCTTATGCCCTTTTCACTCTGCACGCCGACCTCACAGGCACCGATCCTTCCCTGCCACGAAACTTTGAGCTGTCTGAGGGCAGGGATGACGGGTGGTTAACACGCAGTACCTGGCCCAGTCGCAAAATATTTGTGAATGAACAACAACAGGGCTGACTTGGGAGAAGATTCCCAGATGCCAGTACTTGCCCACTCTACCCTGCCCGGGATGAAGGACGACCTTGGTCTGCCGATGGAAGCGGGTAATGACGTTCCGCCTGCCTCCCAAAGAGCTGCCAGGGTGAAGGGTTAGAAAGCACGATGATGAGTACCAAGTCAGAGGAAGCCACGGAGGGGGGTCAAAGTGGGGTCATAAGGTTATGGGACAAACTGCTTAGCCCTTCTTGGCCTCTCTTCCTTTCCTATGTAAAATGTTGGAGTCAAGTTAATTCACAAGTGTTGCTGGGAGAATCATTTTCAACAAGGACACATCAAAACTTGGGGTGGGGGAAGGTCCTAAGTAGTGAAGGGGAGAGGACAGTGACAACAGCAGAGATAAATGGCATTCGAGGGTGAGGGGACAGTCTGGTGTGAGACACGGGGAGGGAAGGGGCAGGAACTCTGGAGCTGGGATCAAGTGTCCATGCCCTTCACCTGCAGGCAGCCTCCGGGACACCTGGGCTGACACTCCGATGCCTGCCAGGAGGCTGGTGCCTGAAACGAGGCTAGCAGACAAGAGGGAACGCTGAGGGAGGGTCTCTGCACCCATGATCCGTATGACCAGGACAGAGGCTAAAGCAAATTACTGCTGCTCTGTTATCAACACAAGCATACACCCAGGGGCTCCGAGTTGTGTTCCCTATTGCTTTGGCTACTAGGAGGCTCAGAGTTCAATTGGCAGCCTTTTCCCAGCAAGCGCACTGTGCCTGTGCCCCTGCCCCCTATTTTGTAAATATCTCTGCTGTTAGACTGTGAGCTTCAGGAGGGCAGAAACCATGGCCCTTTGATTCGCAGGATCAGACGTATGGTCATCACTCAAGAACTCCTTGCTGAATGACAGGTTTCAGCCGTGTTTTCTTACCTTTCTTGCCCCTTTGCCCCAGTGTCCGCCCTTATTTAATGTTTACCCTACTGCACCATCTGTATTTCTGAAACCACCTCAGATTCTCTTTTGTACAAGGTGGGGTACACATAAATACATAAGAAAAAGGGCACATAACAATAAAGCATTCACAGATACATCCTTCACCGTAGCAGCTTACATAACAACATGGCTCTGCTGACCTTCTCGCCCCCTCCGAGAGGCAGGCCAGGCCCTGCAGGCACAAAAGAGGCTGTTTCTGAAGCTCAGCTTTGTCCTCAGGAGGCCCCCCCTACCAGGCTGCCCAGAGATTATGTTACCTCCAGACCCAGCTGAAAGGTTGCCTAGCAACACTCATCAGCCTCCTCACCTCTAAATCCCTCATTTGTGTCTGACATGTACACAGTGCAGTGTTAGCATGACCCTGAGCACTACCTCCTTCTAGTTCTGCCCATCTAAAGCAGGGCTGATCTGCCTGCCTTACCAGAATCTTCTACGCCTGGCCTGTGACTGCCAGTCTGGACCCAGGGGTTCTGCGGGGTTCCTGACAAGCAGGAGCATAGGAGGCACCACCATGGCTGACATGAATAGGCCCGAGGAAGGAAGAAACAAAGGCCAGATGAGCTGAGAGCCCTCATATGAGCAGCCACACAAAGCTGGTCCCCGGGAGCCACCTCCTCTGAGACTGTCTGCTGTCAGGCCAACACTTCATTTTTATCCAGAAGGGTCAAAACCATGCAAACGTGTAAATAAATGAAGTGTTGCTTAAGATGATGTCTAAACAGTGTGCAAAAATAAATATCCTTCCTCTAAAGCAAGAGAGTATACTGCATCCCATCTGGGGAGACAGGATCACAAGGGGTAATTTGGAGGAAAATAGCCTTATGAGACTTGAATTTTAGCTGTGGCTTTCCAGAAGCCATGACAAAGAACAAAGAACCCCAAACTCCCAGACTTGGGCCAGAGGTGCAGATGTGGGCCCGAGCCCCTCCTTCCGGCTCTGGGAAGCCTTGCCAGGCCAGCTGCTCGCTGCCAGCAGGCCTAGATCTCATCCTGGCCTCCCCGGCCGCTCCTCCAGCTTAACTCCCAGGCAACTGTCAGCTACAAAAGTGTCGGTAAGAAAACACTCTTCCATTTCACTCAAAGTGAGCCATGCTTTCTTCTTGTATTGAATCTAAAACCAGTCAGAGCTCCATCTGGCCTCTGTCTCGCAGCCAAAAGTTAAAACTTTAAATACTACCTACATAAAAAAGCAAAAGAGCAATTTAAGCTCCTTATGATGAAATATATTTTTGATAGAGTAATGCAGAACAGACATGGAGAAGGGGTCGAATCGAGACCCGCCCCGGTTGTGCCGGCCAACACGGTAGCCACTAGCCACACAGGTCTGTTCAAGTCTAAACGCAATGAGTGAACTCAAACAGTGGTAAGACTCTAGTCCTTCAGCAGCAGTAGCCACATTTCAAAGGCTCGCTAGACACTCGTCGCTAGCAACCACTGTTCTGGACAGCTCAGATGTCAGTGGTCATTCCCTCTGCCACAGAAAGTTCTACAGGACCAGCCCAGGAATAGACTGTGGTCACCATATCTGTACCCAACACTGTGAATCTCCCACAGGTCCTGCTGCATGCCCACATGTTCCTGGTCATCACTTCTAAGCTGGGCCTCAGTCTGTCTCAGAAAAGAAAAAAACAGCCAAGACACAGGTTTCTGGGAATTTCCCTGGTACCAGGTTTCGGGCAGACTTACCCTGTCAACCCATGTAAAGTGACCTTGGCACCCATCTCTTCAGCCTAACTCTCACTGCTCTAGCAGTGTGTTGGGTGGAACGGTAGCCCCCCCAAAAGATATATCCACCCAGAATCTGTGAAGGCAAACTTATTTGGAAAAAGGGTCTTCACAAATATAATTAAGGTAAAGATTTGGCGATAAGAGCACCCTGGTTTAACTAGGGGGACTCAAATCCACTGACAAGTGCCACGCGTGGGGAGAATATCCCGGCAGGAGGCAAGGTGCGTGAAGACGGACAGAAGCTACAGCTGCACAGCCCCAGGCCAGGAGACGGCCAGGGGTACCAGCAGTCACCAGCAGCTACCAGGGGGGCCCAGAACAGATACTCCCTCAGAGCCTCCAGCCAAAACCAACCCTGCCAACACCTGGATTTTGAACTTCTGGCCTCCAGAACTGTGAGAGAATAAATTTCTGTTGTTTTAAGCCACGAGGCTTAGGGTAATTTGTTACCGTAGTCCTGCGAAATGAATGCAAGGGGTTAATAGCAAACTGACTGAATGGGTTTACTCTCCCTGGGGAGATACATTTAGCATTCAACCCTGGCCAGTCACTTCCAGCCTGGACCCCTGGGTTCCCAACTGAGCATGAACAAAGGGGAGGCCAGCAGACCAAGGTCCATCAGAAAGAATTACTTGCTGATGGGGATGGAGAGGAGGATTTGGGGACAATGAAACTGTGGCAGAGTTCTTCAGATTAGGCTCCAGAATAGCTCTGGTGGCCGCCATCTCCAGGGCCTTCTCTATTTGCAGCTCATGCAGGGGCCAGGCGGCACTCCCAACCTCTCCCCTCCCATCCCACCCCCTCTCCTGATGGTCTGATTCCTACTCTTAATCCAAGGCTCATTTCAAAACACACCTCCTCCAGGAAGCCCTCTCAGACCACCCCATGCCAGGCTGACAGCTGCACGCCATATGGTCGAGGAGCCCTGGGTTCTACACTTGGCTTAGCCACCTTTAGCACGAGACGCATCTGCTCCCACTGGCCTCTGGGCTTCAGTCAGTCCATCTGTAGTAGGAGGGGTGAGGCTACGCTGCTAGCTGATTTCCAGTTCACAGCCCATTCATCAATTTGTACTATTACCCATCTTTTTTTTTCATAGCATGCAAGAGAATGATCACAATAATATTATAATAAATAGCAATATCATTCTTATAATAATAAGACCTAACATTTGTTGAGCCAGATGCTAAGTGCTTTATGTGCATCATCACACATAACCAATATTTTTCTGACGGATGGATGACCACAAGAGGGGGAGGGGCGGGGACAGGAGAGGCCGCACTCTAACCACGCACCAACACATGAAGCCAGAACTCTTACTCCCTTGGCTGCACCCAGCATGCAGCTTAACTTTCCACCAGCTGCTCAGTAACTACACAGATGAAACATAAAAACTTCAGAAAGGAGACCAGATTTTCCCATCTGAAGGGGGTAGCCCCATTCCCAAGGCCTGTCCATCGCAACCCCCTCTCCTGAGCTGTAGGATCTTCTGAGAAGAATCAGAGCTCCCAGATGAGCGCCTGCCACAGGAGGACTGGGCCCTTGCACAGACGCTCATTTGCCCAAGGGTCCTAGGGCAGAAATACGTGGGAGGTCAGGAATGGTGAACCAACATGGACACCTGCTAGCGGCAGGGGTCCTCTCTGCTGCCCGAGAGCTGTCTGGAAGGCCCAGTTCCCTGCCGCCTTGGCCTACTCCTCTGGGCCACCATGTTTCACCTGTGCTTGTTTATCACCCGTAACCGGAGCTCAGCAGGCCCGACGGAGGCGCGTTATTCCTGACATGGCCCTGGAAAGGCCAGGACGGCTGCTGGTGGCCTTGTTCTCACTACCCCGTGGAGAAGGGCCCGCTCACAGGCTCTGAGGCACAGGGTAGCTCCCAGGAGGCCCAGCTGGTTCCACAGGCACAAGGTAAACCCCGGGAAGTCCAAGCTGTTCTTATCACTGTGGAAGCCTCAGGAACTCGCTGAATGTGAAGCATTCGCTTTCCTTCTCCCACAGAGCCGGGGGACAGCAGCCCCATCCCCCGGTGCACCTCGCGGTGCCAGAAGAGAGGCGCCTTGTGTTATTAGCTCAAATAAGGAAAATAGTGTGGGGGAGACTGAATTTTCTGCAGACTTGTTTAAGTCGGTGATTTCTGAGCACTTGGTGCCACTGGCAGCCATGGGGGAGTGGGTTGCCAGCCTGCGAATTCTCAGCCATTTCTCAAGAATATTCGTAGGCTTATTAAATCAGCATGAGTCACCCTCTTGCTTTCCTCGCAAACATGAATCACGAATCATCAAAAACCAAGGAAACCATGGGGCTCAATCATTTCTTGGGGCCTAGCAGGTCTAGAAAGCTGGGGGAAGGTGTTGTCAACCTGAAGTCTCCCCCCGCCCCACTAATGAACTTCCCCAGGCAGGCCGGGGCTGCCCTGAGGCAGACAGAAGGCAGTGGGCACCAGAGATGGCAGGAGTGGGCTCTGAGACTCACAGCCTGGGCCGTCCACTGCTCACACTCAAGCGCTCACCCGCTAGGCTGTGGCCGGACACCAGGGATCTGGGCCCCAGGTTGAGTCCCCTGGGGCAGGGCTCTGGAGTGGCTGGAGGAGGCAGTTCCAGCCTGGCTCTCCTTCCCTCTCTGGTGCTCTGTGGCAGAATTACTTTTTTCTGCAGTGTTTCTTCTCTGGTCTCTTGACCAATAGGTCCTGACTAATCTTTCTGCCTCAGCCCTCCCTTCTTTCCAAAGAGGTGAAGAATGAAATGAGCAGCATCCTCCCCACGGCCAAGGTCACCCCAACCACCCTTGCTCACTCTCCCATAGAGCAAGGTCTAAAGACATGAGTGTCCCCTCTGATGCTCATCCAGGTCTCCTCCACAACCCTCAGTTTCCAGTGGGGCCTGGACACATCACCCACACTGCTGCCACCTACAGGGCAATGGCTGCACAGCAGCCATCTTGCTGGGGGAGGGGCAGTCCCGAGCTCAGGAAAGCGGGCACCCTCCTGGATTCGCAACAAGGCGGCTTGTGTCTGATCGAATCCACGTTATGGCTCCACATCCGCAGCACCCTTGTGCACGCCAGGCCAGCTCTCATCTGCACAGCAGCCCAGAGGGGCACGCTGGCGCCTGCACAGCTCCTCCAGGGTGAGCGGTGGTGGGGATGGACTCGCGGGCTAGAGGAGAGGGAGGTGCAGGGCCATGGGGTTTGGGAAGCAACTTTATAAACAACAAATAAACTCCCTCAGGCCTTCTCCACCCACCAACGGGAGGAGTGATTACCCACCAGCCAAGGCGAAGTATTCTGTGAAAGCCCAGACTGGAGGGCGGGGAGGGGAAGGAGGGGGGTCCAGCTGACCTGAGGGGGAGACAAAGCCAACACGGGAATTCCACCCCACCTGCTGCACTCTGGAGCCCCCAAACCACAGCTGGCACTTTGGGCTAGAGCTCCAGGGTCTCCTTAACACCTCCTGCTCCTGTGGAGGGATCTGCCGGCCACAGGTGCCCCACACCCATCGCCCCTGCCCCAAGAGGGTAACTGGCACAGAGACCTCCTATGGCTCATTCTGCTCTGTCCTTGACCTTCTGACCTTACTCAGAGCGGCCATCTTCACAACAGAGAACCTGCCCTCCCAAGACTTTCCAAGAAGCCAAAAGAATCCCACCTGCACATGGCCCCCACTTCCCATGGCGGTCTGCCACCGACTTCCCAGCACATGCAGGCAGCCAGAGGAGGGAGGGACGGTGCGGGCTGTGCCACCATTCCCATCGGAGCGCGTATCTGCCCTCCCCTGAGGCCGGAGCCACGAGGGGCCCAGGAAGTAACATGTGTCATGGTAGGGGCCAATTACACAGGCAAATAACAGGTCCGTACCGGGCCCAGAGTCACCCTGATGGCAGAGGGGATTTATGGCTCAAACCTGACTTCCCAGAAGCCCATGAAGGCAGGAACAGAGAGAGGCAGGCCTGACCGAGCTCCCTTCCAGGTCTCATTGGGAGCCTGCGTATTTTTGGAGGGCTTTGGCCTCGCCTGCTTGCTGTACTTTATTGCTGGCAGAGAGAAGGGAAATTTATTACTTTACAAATCATACCATTCGCAGCATAAATGAACTGTCTGGCTGCGGCACGCTCGAGCCCAGATGATTTGCGAAACGTCTAATGGTAAGCGGAGTTATGCTATCTGCTTACGGCCGCTGAGACAAAAGCCAACCGTAACGCAGAGCATCTGCACAGTGTAACTCGAGGCCGGCAAATTGGCTGCGACTCGTGAATGTTGGCTCAGCAGCATTACATAAGTCGGGGCGCTCGCCTGGGACTCAGGAGCACGGGCAGCCCGGGCCGGCGGCCGGCCCTGTCAGGGCTGTGGATGACAAGCAGGGCACCACGGGGGCTCCGGGGCTGAGGTCAGGGCCAGGCCGAGCGCCGTAACCTGGCCAGTCCCCAGGTCTGCTAGCAATCAGGGGACGGGGTGGGCGCCTGGGCTGCCTGCAAAGGGGGGTGCTCACTATAGCCCTTCTGGTCCTCATTCTTCAAACCCGCATTGGGAGGATGAACTTGAAATCCCAGCAGTCCCAACATGTGGACAGGAGCCAGGCAGCACGCACAGCCACAGACGTGAGCGGGCTGACCACACCACATCATCACTCCTGGGCTTCAGCCCAGCGCCCGGGGCCTGGGCCCCCCCGGGAGGCGGCGATGGCACACCAGGTGCATAGGAAACCAGCAAGCTGAGGTCTCGCTGAGCCTTGGGCTCTCTGTGTGGCAGAGTCAGGGTTCGAGCTCAGGTTGCTCTGGGTCTGAAACTTCTGTTTTTCCCACATCACCTGCTCCCAGGATCTAGGATGTTGTGTTGTGGCTTCCACTTATCCAACACTGTGCTCTCTAGGACACCACCACCGGCACTCAATGACTATGTCTGCATGTGCAGCAACGGGCTAGAAAAAGGCTCCCAGAGGGAAGGGAGCCTGGTCCCTGGGAGTATGCAGATTGATCGCACCCAAGTGTGACCCCCCAGAGGCAAGGGTGGGTGGCCCCTGGGAGATACAGAAGGGTAGGTGATCAAGGAGAGCCTCTGGCCCAGGGGTCCTCAATGCACCCAAGCTGTGCTGAGGTGCCAGAGCGCAGAGAGGTTGCTTCCAACAAATCTGGTGTCCATACGGGCTTGGGAACACTGGTGACCTTCACAGGGCAAGACAGGGACCCCACAAAGCTGGCTTATTTTGCAAAGAGTACAGAGACCTTCTTATATTCAAGTTTAGAATGTGGCGGCAGCAAAAGGTTAACTCCCACTGGTCCTCAACCTGGTGAAATAACACTTTCTGAGCAGTTCATTTAAAAACAGGGAAGGGTATTTTGAAACACTTTGATTTTCAAGTGTAGCAAGCTATCTTATTACCACAGAGAATTTTGATTGTGCCACTTGACATTAAAAATAAAAGTTTGGTTTACTGAATAGGCATCTAAAAATAGTCTCTCTTTTTTGAGTCTTACAAGAAAAATGCTTGACCCCAGCAACGTCATTCTTACTCACCTCGTGCATTCATTCATCCGACTCACTCAGCAAAGTTCACGTCTCCAAGCCCAGAAAAGCCCCAGGAGAAAGGGTCCACTGGATTTCCTGCTCCCTTCTGTGTCACGTGCCAAGTACAGATTAGGCCCTGCGATCTCAGTTTAATTAATGGACTTTTTATAGTATGTTAACATTGCCTCGGTAAAGCAGCCTGCAGAGGCATAAAGAATAAGCCACATCCACAGGTCACAAGTGAAATACAGATCTTGGGAGGGTGATGGCACCCATAGTCAAGCCCCACCCCCTGGGAAGAATGTTTTCTGGCATTCCAACCAGGGATATTGACATGTGATGGACACACGTAGCTTTTAGCACACAACTAATACCTTGCCTGACAGCTGCTCAGGAGAGAGGACAGCCCACATTCACGGAGGGTCTCACCTCTCAGGAGAACCCCCTAGGGCCTAGGAAACCTGGCCCTGGCCTGGACAGGTGAGGGGCCTATGCCACCTGAGCCACGATGGTGCCCGAAGAGCCATGAAATTGAAGGAGCTTTTTTGTCCTGTGGGCCAGCATTCCAGAAGCTCGAATGACTTGCCCAGCCAGGGGTGGGCGGTGGGGTCCTTTGGAAGAATGGGGATGAAGGCAAAATAAAGGCTCGTGGGCCCAGCTTCAGTGTCCATCTAAGCCAGATGCCAATCGGGGAGGTGGGGGGGTGGCACAGGGCACCCTCCCTCAGCACAGTGTGCAACACAGCCCCTGTGCACTCAACCTCCACACGCTCTCCCGGAGTGCGCCTTCAGGGGCTGAGGCCACCAGGAAAATAACCAGGGAGGACTGAGACTGTAGCTACGTTTGCATTCCCGCAACAACAAAACAAGGTTATTTGACCCACAGCGGTCACCACAGTTGAGGACACAAGAAACTGGTTTAACTGAAAAGTCCCCAGACCCAGTGGGTGTTCCCATGACTAGAACCAGGGGTCCCGGGGGCCTGTCACAGATACATGGCCCCTCTCCCACAAAAGCTCGCGCTACGCTGCTCACCCAACATGGCGGGGGCCTTCGGATTAAGGCATTCTGTTATGGAAGTCCCCCAACACAAGAAGACCAAGGCAGCCAAGCAATGCCCAAGCCAGTGATCGCGTTCCCACAGCACCTCCGCTCTGGGACAGACAAGGGGGAGTCACACTTGGGGCTGTGAAAAGGTCCCTTGGAGCCTTCACAGTCTCAGACCTGCTCACACCCAAAATGAAAATGAAGACAGCAGCTTGCCAACGTCCTTCTACCCTTTCTAATCTGCCGTTTTCTTGCCTGACAGGGAGGCCACAGCTACTCACCAGCTCTGCCTGGGGGAGACACCTGCGCTAGTCCCAAGTGTCCCAGAAGATTCCACGTCAGAATCACAGAGACTCGCTGTACCAGCCAGGGCCATGGCTCGCCTGCCCTGCTCCAGGCGCAGGGCCACCCCGCCTGCCCCCGAGGCAGGAACCCCAGGGCTGTCGCTGGCCCACGAGGCTGGACATGGGATGGGCCCATCAGAAGCAGCCCTGGGACCTGGAGTGAGGAAGCACCAGCAAGCTGCAGTGCAGCAAATACAGCTGGATGTTGCCCAAAGCTGGCAGCCGCTGGCTCTCTCTAGGTGGGGAGACAGAACCTGGGGAGGCAGAGGAGAGGGGGAGAACCCTCAGATGGAGAGAGGCCGCTGGGCCCAGAGCCCAAGACCCAGAACTTACTTCCTACAACCTGAGCTGAGTCCCGAGTGCTGAGGGACCGCAGTGCACTGACATCCACGGAGATTCCAACAAGCCCCTCACTGATCGAGGTCCTGAACCCCAAATCCCCACCCTAGCAAGGAAGGAAATAAGCTGAGGGGAGGGGCTTCTGAACTGCAGATGTCTACACCCGCTGAAGGATGCCTGACTTGGCAGGTCTGGGTAGGGCCAGATGCTCCCCATGTGAACAGGACGCTGGGCCAGGTGCAGGAGCTATCGTTTGGGTCATACCTGGTGGGTCACATACCCTTGTCACATGCAAACAGAATCCAGAGGACAGTTTGGGGAGCAATGTTGTATTCTGGCAAAACCTGTTCTCTTCTCTCTTGGGCCCCAATATGCCATTGAGCCTCCACCTGTGGAGGACACATCCACTATCCTCCCCGTGGCTTTTGGCCTAGACCACACTCAGAGCTCCTGGTCTACTGGAGCTTGGCCTGCGACCCCCAAGGGGGACAAGCCAAGGAGCAGCTGTGGGTGGGAGAAGAGGACTGACTCCCTGGTGACTTTTTGAATCTTCCATGGCCCCAGTGGCCCGGCACACTGGTGGGAACAGGAAGGCAGGCCCAGCATGTCTTCATGGAGACAAGCCCCACAGGAAAACCAAGTTGGGGCCCTAGGATCCAGTACCAAACCCAGGATCATTCCAGCAAAACTCTCATACCTCTTCTTAGCAATGCACTCACACAGTAGGGATGGGGAGGGCAAGACTGGGGGCAAAAGGAGAGAGGGGAAGAGAGAGGAACCTTTCTGAAGCACCTTCCAAGCCAGGCGGGAAGCTGGCTCCCCCACAGCCCAGCCCCCGTGCCAGCCACTGCCCTGGTCTGTCACGGTCCCAAGCAATCCAGTGCAGCTGGAAATGTGCAGGCGTGGAAAAGGCTCCACCACGCAAAATGTGCATTTGATCAAGGTTAAAAACATGGTGTAACATGAGTTCTCCTGATCTATTGGATTTCTGCAAAAGAGCCCTGAACTCCTCACTCAAGTTCAACCTCAGGTCTCGGGAAAAATGAAGTTTGTTAATTCAAGCAATTCCCTGGTGGTCAGTAGTTTATACCACATGCTTTGAAACAACGTGGCCCGAGTCAGGGGAGAAGCTGAATGACTTCCTAAGGGAGAGCCGAGCCTATCTGTTAACCTTGACAGACGCAGCAGCCGCCTGCACTGGCCAGCTCCCTGTGAGCCCCCTCCCCTGAGGCTTGGGGGAGGGCTCTGGCTCCACAGATCACACACCCACAGGAAGCAGCCCCCACTACTCAGAGAACGGCCAACTTCCCTGCACCCTCCTGTAGTCTGGAGAGCTGAGTCTGCCATCACTGGCCTCTCCAAGAAGCCTTTCCACTAGCACTGGGGTCCACGAGGGCCCTTCCCCAGGAGAGACCCGGGGCAGTCAGGCTGGACACGGGCAGGAAGCTGTGGGGAGGATCCTTTAAGAGAAGATGAATCACTACAGGAAGCCTCCAGGCCACCTGCTAAGTTCCTTCCCCTCACCAGTGAGGACTTACTGGGCATCCTTTTCATGCCAGTCTCACCACTCTAACCCATAGGTCTTCCAAGCATGGACTTAGTCCCTTAGAGGGTGACAGGGACAAGAACCATCAGCAGCACATATTGATAGCACCCTTTGAGGCCCATCATAGGTACTAACCATGTAATCCCCACAACCACCACTGAGGTGGCACAGACGAAGAACGTGAAGCACAGAGAAGCCCAATGACTTGCCCGAGGCTAGTAACCAGTAGTGTGGGCATCTGGGTGCAGGCGGTCCATCTCTAGAGCCTGTGCCCTTGCTGACCACCTCATCGTGATTTAATAAAGTGTTCCCTGCTAATCAGTTGTATCCATGCACAACCTAGCACCCAGGGAGCAGCCCTTAGGGAAGCCAGGGTCTGCCGGAGCTTCCGGCTCCACTGCTCTGCCTCAGTGAACCTTGGATAAGTTAATCAACCTCTCAGCTTCTATCTCCTCACTTTGAAATGGGAATAATCATACCCGTGGCACTTCTGAGATAACTAAGTGTGCTAATAGATGTTAAAGTGCTTAACCATGTCTACAAATAAGTCTGGTAAAAGTTGGGTACAATTTAGTAATTATGATTATTAATAACATTATGAAATTAACATGTTATGTTACATAAATTTAATGCCTGTTTACATAAGCTCCAAGTAGGCTAAGGCTGGGGGGAAGGGCTCCATCCCACTATCGTGACTATCGCATTATTATTTCCAACTTTGGCCTGATCAGGGTTTACTTGGGCTTCCATTTCACTCTTTACCTTCAGAAAGTAACTTAACCTTCTATCTCGACAACCTGTTTGTTGTGCCCCTTTTCTTTCCCCCTGTTTGCTGCCCACATCTTCGCCACAACCCCAAGCTCAAGCGCCAGGCCTGCCAGGTATGGGCCACAGAGGCTGCCACTACAAACGAGACGAGGGGGGGCAGTGCTTGACTTTCCAGGGGTTTTAGCAATGTCACCCGGTGAACGTGATATTGCTTGGCACGGCAATCACTCACAGCTCCAGTGAGTCCAGAAAGGAGGAAACATACGCACGACACAAGGCAAAGCTGCCCAGGGAACAGGCACTGACATTCCACAGCAGCGAGGACCACCAGGAGAGATGGTCCATTTCCAGAATTCCAAACCTCAACAGAAGTGACCACAAGCGGCCCAGACTCCTAGATCTAATTCTCTACCTTCACGCGTGGGCAAGGGGCAGCTCACGGGGTTTTCACAGCAGCCCCGCAGGAAGGGGCGAGTCCCTCTTGACAGACGGAAAGGAGGACAAGGCTGCAGACCAGAGAGGTGTAGAGATGTGCCCCAGGCAGCTCAGCCCATGGGGCATTGCTGGAACACAGCCAGGTCCTCTGCCCCCTGGGCTCTTGGCCACGGAGGCTATGGCAACCCACACGGCACAGCTCTGGAAAGCGGAGCACCTCCTCGCTCTGGTGCCGGCTGCAAGGCCATGCAATCAGCCAAAGCCAAAGCCACGCGGAGCTGCAGCTTCCTCCCTGCCTGTGGGAATCTTCAGCTCCTTTGGGCCCTCGTAAGTCCCCTCTCCTCAAACACAGGGGAAACATGTCAGAGGCCAGCCCTTGCTCTCCTATGAGGCCCTGGCAAGCCTGCCCGGTGCCCATGAGGCTGGCTACATCACACCCTGACAAGCTAACTGCTATCCCCCCAGCGCTCACTAAACAGACACACAGAGGCTGAGCTCCCCGAGGGATCTAGCCCAGCCCAGCCCAGCCCAGTCCTACTAAGCCAGACGCCAAAGCCCCACAGCTGCATCCCTGCGCAAATGCCGGGACCCTGCTCAGCCGCGTGAGCATACACACCTGTCCCATCCAGGGCAGCAGGCCTGACAGGCAAGCGACAGGCAAGAAGCAGCTGGACGTTCAGGGCAAGCTGAGGAAGACGGGCTCTGTGCCCTTCCAGAACACTCACACAAAACTGGGAGGTGCCAGCTGGTGCCACAGGGACTGACCTGCCACATTGGGAGAGGCCAGGTGGACACCTGACCCAGCAGTGCAGAGAACAGAGATGAGAAGTGGGCCCAGTTTCCTCCCCACCAAACCCTTCAGGATGACCACTGGAGCTGCAAAAAGTCAGTTTCCTGCAGCTTCTTCGGAAGCCGGGATTTACTTTGTGAATGCGCAGAGCCATTGGCTCAGCTGTTTCCCATCAGCTCCCACACGCTCCCAGGCAGCCCAGCCCAGCACAGCTCAGCACCACCTGCCTCCTTCCTTCTCCCTTGATTCTCAAGCCCACCCCCAAGGGGCCACCACCAGGAAAATTGGAAGGCCTCAACCTGGGAAAACCAAGGGGTTCATCTCCAATGACATGCCCTCACATTTCCAGAGCACCAAGCCTCTGCAGGGGCCCGTACATGTACACGAGCAATGGCTGCCACCATCCTGAGGACCACTCCCCATCAGCTCTGGCCTCACCTGGTAATTTTCTCCTCATCTCCACCTAGTAGCGTATTTACTCATCATGAGCAGTGTATTTACTCATCTGCTTACAGATTGTTTTTCTGTCAAATTCCCTTTCTTGATGATAAATTCATAAGGACAGAGAGTTTACCTGTTCCGCTCACTGCCACATCCTCAGGGACTAGAACACAGACTGCATACAGTACGTGCTCAATGCACGCACCAGGGAAGTGAACATATAGGAATACAATTTAGAGCTACCTACTCCTTATGTTTATCACCCTTGAATATGGCAACATTGAGGCAAATTTGGAACCTGAATACAAACAAAACTACCAACAAAATCAGGTGATGAGTTTTGTTAAAGAGAAAGTGCCAAGCATGGGCTTAAAAGTATAAAGTTGTGACCTGAGGCCAGTTCTGTTTCTGTTTTGATTTCATTAATACCATCACAGGGAAGGAGTGCCTGCAAACAGGTGTATGCAAACAAAGCGGCGCTAATAACTCTAAGGCTTTGTTTGCAAGGATAACCAGCTTTTATCCAACCCCCAAGCCCAGCAGCACCAATTTTAATGAGGGATTACTTGGTAACTCTGGAGCTGTGCTGCCCCTTGAAGCCACATGAGGCTTACGGTGGCACCAAAGTCTGCCTTAAATAGACTCTTAATCTCCTAATCCTAATTCCAGCAATCTGTCACGTATTTCGCAGCAAAGTTAGGGCCAGAAGCGCAAGCAGGTTGCCATGTGTCAAGCCAGGATCTGCTTGCCATATGCATGTGCCCTGGCCACCAGCACTGCCCACTGCCATGTGCTCTGCTCTGCCCAGGCAAACGCAGCTGAATTAAACTCCCTTTGCGCAGTGGACCGCGGCCTTCCCTCGAAGAAATGTCCACGATCAAACACTAACACCACCATGAATACAGGCAAAGGGCTCCTGGATGATGCAGCCAGACCAGGCCACAAGGCGGGTACCCAGATAGCTAGGTAAGATCGTATGAAATACAAGATTTTTATCAAAATGAAAATGCAGATTGTTGAAAATAAGAGGCAGGGCCTGAGCCACTGATCTCCTTGCCTGTTCCAGGGGCCAGGCGCACATCACCAAGTCCCTCCAGGGAGAAGAGGTGAGCTCTGAGAGACTGAATTCCAGCACAAAGAGGCACAATCTTACCAGCTAGTACTATGAAGGCACCAGGGAACTATTAAAGCTCCAACCCCAGCAGTGCCCCCACGGAACTGTGAATCAACTCCCTGGGTTCACATATGTTTTGAAATGGTTCTGTACTGTTGGCATCTGCACAGCTTTCCAGGGATGGAGATATTATGGGTGCCAGGGCTTTAATTAACAACTTACAGGAGAAAAACCCTTATACTTGCAAACATTATATCCATTGTCTTCAGTTTGGGTTTTGTTTCCCCTGCAAATACGGACAGAAGTGCCACAATTCATTTTTTGGGGGGGCCCTCTCAGTCCTTGGCTGCACAGTTGGGTGGCGGCCTGCAGGGAGTCCTTCATGGGGCTACCCGGGCCCTGTCACCCTGCCCAAATGCTCTTCCTGAACTAGCACCCATCTTCAGTGTGGGTGCCAAGGCCTCCACCCCAGGTTCAGCTGGCCAAGGGGTCACCTTATCCAATCTCTTGCCTGCACAAATGCCCCCAGCATAGCCCTGGGACGGGTGGATACTCCCATGACTCAGCTTCCCAGGCATCTGGCCTGGAGCAAAAGCAGCTCTCCTCATTCACACCTGCAGACTCTCGGGGGCTAAGGCTGTTCTGCAGTGTAAGAACTGTCCAAGGAGGACGAGCTCTCTGGGGCCTGTCACTCTGTGTGCTGGGGAAATCAGTCCTCCAGAACCTCTCTGAGGCCCTAGAAGCTCAGGCTGCTGTCCACGTGACCTGAGGGCTGGCACCTTCCACTGTGCCACACACACACACACACACACACACACACGGCCTCCACCCTGGCAAACAAAGCCTCTTGCCCGGATGGTCTCGAAGAGAAGGAGGGAGTGCCCTGTCCGCTGAGAAAGCATTGCTCTTAGTCAGTCATCTCCGCTCACCACTCAGGGCTGAGGATGAAGCCAGGAACCCGCAGAGACAAAGGACTGGCAGCCTCACCACACAGGGGGCAGCGTGCAGGTCGGCCCAGGGTGTGGTGTCAGCAGACAGGAACAGGCCAGGGACTTGTTCATCAACCAAAGACAGCACCACCCACCACCCAGAGGGGCTTCCAGGGAGGGAGCACCTCTTCCAAGGGCCCCCAAGACCTTACCTGGCCCACCCAGACCTTACCTGGCCTTACAAAGGCTTTTGTGCACTTCCATGCTGCTAAAGGTGCCCAATAGGCCCACCAGCAGCCTCTACTTGCAGCTCAAGGACCCCAGGAAGGAGACCAGAGTTCCAGTAAGAAAAGGCCTGTCCACAGTCTTGTCCTCACCCCCCCACCCCCACATCCTAGCCCTGCTCTTGGTGGGAGAGAAAGCAGTGCTCCTCCCAGAAACACACTGTAGTTAATAGCTACATTCTTTCCCATCTCTTTACGAAAAAGGCTTTCCCTGAGAAACCTCCACAATTACTGTCATTAAAGGAAGGGGGATTTAGAAGTGACAAGTGTGAGCAGCCTGGTCAGGCCACCCACCCCACGGCAAATCTTGCCTCCAGCTCCCCAGCCAGGAGCCCAGGAGGAGGCCGTCCCAGGCCTGACTGCACGGCCAAGGGGTGGGGCATCTCGGTCCTTGGCCCCCCGGTGACCCCAAGGAGTGAAAAGGGCAGGCTGGTTCCTGCCTCATCCAGGTCCTGGGCATAGAAATAAGGTGAAGACACACCTCAGGAGGGGCAGGGCCTGGGCAGCCACCCGCCCTGAACCCAAGGGCACCTCAGAGAGTGTGAAGGAGGGGGCGTTGGTGGGGAGGACACCGGGGAAGATTTTCCTCCTGGGTGCAGGGTGGGACCCTTGGGAGGAATCATGAACCAGCATGTGGCCCCGTCGCCTCCTCTCTGCTCCGGTAACGCACTTCCTGTGCCCACACCAGGTGCCTCGCTCACGCCGCCAGAGGACAGGTTCCGTTCCCAGTGAGCAGACACTGTCACCGGGGCTCCAGCGTGGTCTCAGTTCGCTTCCTAACTTAGTAATTTAGTGACTGAATGGCGCTTGAAGGGACTTGCCCATGGGGCCAGTGAGCACGAGACGGTGCACTCAGCCGCCACTCTGTGTTCCCGAGCGGAAAGCAGGCCGTCCTCAGACCCGAGGGAGACGGCCAGCCCGGGGCTCCGGCCGCGTCGCTGCGAGGCAGCCTCATCCGCGCCGTTAGGACCTGTGGCTCACCTGGCTAAGCCCCTGGCCTCCAGGCCACTCGCGAACCACATGCCCTGTCTGCTCCTCCCCGCCTTCCCGAAGCACATCTTTGACATCAGGGCCCACCTGCTCCCAAACCTTCAGAAGCTCCCTATTTTCACAGACTGAGGTCCGGGCAGGCTGGTCACTAAAGGCCTGTGTGGTGAGACAGACCACCCCTCTCCAGATATCTATCTGGGGACTCTCCTGCACGTCCCTACGCACACTATGTCCCATTACAGCAGAGCTGCCTCCCCTGTCTGGCCAGCCTGCCTCTAGATGCCCGAGTTCAAATGTGTGCAAACACGAGGCTGCTGCCCAGAACTGGCCAGTGGACCAAAGCCTGGGGGAATCTCATTAGCGGGGGAAGCCCAGACCCTGGTCAGGCAGCCCCAGCCCCAGGAGTGGCGCTGGGAGGATTTGGCAGGTCCACCGGCGTGGGTGTGGAAGCCGAGCAGAGGAGCTCCCCGCTGCCCCCTACTTTGGTGCCCTCACGGGACGCTGAGCCACTGCCTCCGCCCTGTGGGCTGCCCCCGCCACGTTGGCCTCCCCTGGCAGTTCTCCCAAAGGGCCTGGCACTGCTGAGTCACCCCTCTCCCACAAATGGCACTGCCCTCTCAGATCTGTACAGAGGCACACAAGCACAACGCTGCTATGCTGCTCTTGTGCAACTTGGCACCCACCTGCCTGTGAGTCCCTGGGGATTTCTCTGCAGACACACCTAGGGCAGGTCTCTAGGCAAGCAACCCAGCATTTCAAGAATGGGTGTCGGGCATCCCTGGGCTCTGCAGAGGTCTCGCTCACCTGAAGCTGGGCTGCTGGGTACTGGATTCTGGTGGCATGAGTGCAGAGGCTACCCTGGTCCACCCTGGTCCACCCAAGCTCCTGAGACACTAGGGCAGCCTTTCCTCACCACAGGCCCGTCCCCTGCTTCCAAAACCACTGAGGACCCGGGCCTGACACCACAGCCTGAGCTCTCACTCTGCCACCACGTCTGGGCAGCTCTGGAAAAGTCCTTGCTCCTCTCTGGCCTCTGCTTCTTCCCACATAAACAGAAGCTGGGACCAGACTGCTGATTTCTCAGCTTTGTTCCTGGAAACTCTGTGTCCACACTCGGGGTCTGGAAGTCCACAGGGCTGAGTCCCCCTGTCCCCAGTGCATAACTTCAGCAAGCGCTTCCACTCTCAAGACACAATCCCAGTCTCACTCTTTCTGCCCCTTCAGACCTGGGCTTCCAAGCAGCTGCAGAATGGTAGTGCTCAGCCGGGGTCAGTGGCCTCCATCCTGGGCAAGTCAGGGCTGGTGAGTCGGGAGAAGCAGGCAGAGCGACAGCCAGCAGCATGCAGGTGCAGGCAGAGGCTCTGGAGGCCGGCACTGAAGGAATCATGTGACAGCGGGTCACTACTTCAGCTCGGTACTGGCCTCTAGGAGACAGCCTTGGTGGGCGGTGACAGGGACGCGAGTCAGCTTTGGAAATCACCGAGGTCACAGGTGGAAGCTGATATGGAACAGCAGGAGACACCAGGTCACCCCAAGAACAAGGTGAAGAGGAAGATCCGCCCTTCCAGCGCCCAGCAGGCCTCTCCTGCTCCTCACCCCTTTCTACTCCAAGAGGCAGGCTGGCTCAGTCGGGAGCTAGTTAGTAACAGAGGCACATGAAATAGCTACAAAGTTGGAAGAGAGGCAAAGACAAGCAGGGGGCGTCCACGTTCAGAGATGGGCAGTGGCAGAAGAAAGCCAGCAGGCCCTAGGGCTGAAGGGACAGTAGCAGGAGGTGCTTCCCTGGCAGAGGCCTGGGTCATCCCATAGGAGCTAAAAGTCACAGAGGGAGGAGGGGCCCATCGGCAGAGAAACCTGCGAGTGACAGCTGGAGCCACAGGGGAGATACCACCCAAGTCAGAGAGAGGGTCTCCCATCAGGGCCTTCCACTGACCAACCTCACTAGGGCTGGTTGTCAAGGAAGCAGGGGAAAGCCTGGCAGGACTGGATGTGAGCGCAAACTGCGAATGACAGCCTTGCAGACGCGCGTGTGCTCCCACCCGGAGACCCCTGAGCGTCCAGACGCTGCCCACACTCAAAGCTCAGATAAAAGCATCTTCCCCCAGGCAGCCTCGGTTGCTGGCTGTGGGGCAGCCCCGCTCTGGCCCTACCTGGCCGTACTCCTCCAGGCCTCGGTCCCCTCAGTCCCAAGCGGGGTCAGCAGCAGGTCCTTGCTGAACCCTCCCCAGTCCCAAAGATGTCCCAGCAGCTCAGGGGGACTCTTGCAGCTGAGCACAAACTCTGTCGTGCCCTTTTGCCCTGAACTCCCTAATTGGGTTTATTTCCAAGAAAATCTTTTTCCCAAATGAAAATTTCAAGTTCATTTCTTAGGGGAATATATGTTATTTTGCTTTTAAGTCACTGGGCTGGACATACAAAGGGAAGCCAAGTACTCCCACGTAAAATCACTCTAGGCCCAGGCTGACCTCGGAGGGGAAGGGAGAGGAGAGGAGAGGAGAGCACCGAGGTCCCACCGCCTCCAGAAGCTTCCCACCGAGACATGCATTTTTAGAGGAGACCCAGGAGGTTCACACAAAGGCACTCACGTCACCAAGTAGGGTGGGATCCTGCCTATCTCTTTAAAGACCTTACTGGCCTTTGCCTTCTCCGAGGGGTGCTGTGGGCTCCTAACAGGCTGTCCTCCAGCCTCTTTTCCCAGCACAAGACAACTCAAGAGTGGCATTTTGGGAAAAAAAAAAAGTCCCAATGGAGTCGTCTCCTACTATTTTTCTACAGACTCCACAATAAACGGCAAACATGGAGCCAGAGAGCTGAGGCCACCGGAGAGAGCAGCATTCAGTGATGACACAGCGGGGACAGGTACACCATAGAAATCAACACTTCAAACCTCGACTTTCTTTCCTATACCTCACTCTCCCCTTCTCTCCTCCCCCTTCCCTTTTCTCCTCCCCTACTTTTCTTCCTTCCCAGAGAGCTGGTTGTTAAAACTTACGAGTGCACGACCAAATGAGGTCTTGCCATCTAGGGCATATGCCACCACCCCCAGCATCAACCCAGCCTTATGGCCTCGCTCCCAGTATCTCCCTCCAGCTTCTCACCAAACCTACCAGGTCCTTCCATGCCCCCTGGCACAGCTCCTGTCTTCTCCCCGCTGCTAGAGGGGAAAGCACATGGGCCTGCTTCTGTCCTGAGTGTAGTTCCAGTTGTGTGACCTTGGGCAAGTCACTTCCCCTCCCCTGTTCCTGCTCCAAAAAAAGGCCAGTAGCCCTGAGTCCAAAAGGCAAGCAAGATGAGCACGGGCGCTGCAGGCTCAGCACAGTCCTTGGCCATGGATGTGCTGAAGATAATGTCTCCCCTTTTCTGACAACAGAAGTTCTCCCATGCCTTGAGATTTGATCTAAATCTCACCTCCTTTTTGAAACCAAATTGGTGAACCCAGCAGAACCCTCCTATTCCCACCCTGGTAGCCAATTCCCAGCGACCAGAGCTCGATGGCGTGACCAGAGCCCACCTGCGAAGCCCCAAAGAGAACAGGGCAGGCAACTGAGGGGTGAATTAAATGTGGCCCCAATGAAAAGCAGGATTACCTGGCTGATAAAGCTGCCAGGGCCTCTGTGTGTCCTTGCCTGCACACCAGGGAAGTGTGCACCCCTCTTTCTAAGGCCCCTTCCCAAGAATGGGAAAGTAGGGACAGCAGTGGAGCTGTCGGCGGCTGCAGTGCGAGTTGGATGCCTGGCCAAGGAGATTGTCATATGGTGCAGCAGGCCTCTCTGTCTTGCCTGCTGCTCCCCTCAGCAGAGTATTTCAGTCGATCTGTCTGTTCTGCTCCCCGCTCTGTCTCTGGTGAACCCTCTCACTGCCCCACACCTCTGGCCTGCATCCCAGCTTGTATGCATAAATAATCTTAAAAAAAAAAAAGAATGAGAAAGCTCCCTCCTCTGCCTCACTGGCACCTGCCCATCAGTGGCAGCAAGCAGAGACAACACACGGGCAAGTGGCCTCCTCTGAACTCAGGGTTGATCAGCCCCACAGAGCTCACCTCCTTGCCAGTTCACTTACAAAAGGAGGAAAACTTCTAGAAGACAGCATGGCCCCGGGTGGCCCTGGATGGCCAGTCCACTGGAGCATTGCTCTCTATGGAGAGTTCATGCCACACTCGCTGACTGGGCCAGCCTGGGACAAGGCCTTCACTGACCAAGTGACAGGGACTAATGTCCCTTCACTCTGTCAGGAGGCCTGGAATCGGCGGGCAGTGCCCACCTGGCTGCCCAGCATTTTCTACCACCCTGTGAGGAACTCAGTCAATCCCAGGAACTGGTTATTAGATATTATTGTTCATCACTTAGTTGTCCACTGGGCCGGTTAATTCATGTCCCTGGGCCTCAGTTTCCTCCTCTGTAGAGCGAGGGCATCAAGTCCCACTCCTGAGGAGCTACAAGCAGACAAGTGCTTCACGCGTTTAGCAGCGCACAAGAAGCACTGAAGCAGGGCCTCCCCGGTGGTGCAGCAATTAGGCGCTGCGCTGTGAAGCTGTAAGCAGTGGCGACATGAGTTCGACGCCCAGCCAGGGAGATTCCCACATAGCGCGGCAGACCTCTCCTGCCTTGCCCACTGCTCCCCTGCAGTGTATTTCCGTTGATCTGCCTGTGCTACTCCCCACTCTGTCTCTGGTGAGCCCTCTCACCACCCCACGCCTCTGGCCTGCACCCCAGCTTGCATGCATAAATAAATAAATCTTTAAAAAAAAAAGAAGAAGAAGCGCTGAAGCAGCACTCACTGTTCATCACCACCTCTATTTTATACAATGGCATTTGGAATTTTCATCTAAGTCACCGCAGGATCAAATCTCTATAAAGGGACTCCCCCGGTCCCAGACCCTCCACAAGGAGCAGGGCCACTGGAACCGAAGCAGCAGAAGAGCTCTGTCCCCAGTGGTGGCCACTCGGAGCCGGCCCTCCGCCTCCCGCCACAGGAACCCTCGTGCACTGCACGGCCTGCCCAGGGGCCACCGGTGAAGAGTAAGCCACAGCACCTCACTTAACAGGGACTTGACTAGCCAGTGGGTCCAGTTCACAGCTGGGTGCAGAATACCCCAGAAGCTCAGTCGCTTCAATACCTCCATGGGTGGCGGACTCCCGCACCCGCAGACTACACCTTCCACCACATGTGACCTGGAAGAAGAAAGGGGGTGGGCAAAGGCCCCAGGGTGGCAGGCGCCAAAGGCCAACCGCGACCGTACCTGGTTCTCAGACGCCCCGAGGAAGGGGCGGCCTCCCACCTCCCAGCCTCACCTGCCCAGCTTCCGCCGCCCCAGAGGTCCGCTCTTGGGAATTAGACCTCGGGAAGCCAGGCTCGGGAGGGGCGATGTGAAACCGGCCGAGACACAAGCCAACGGGCTCCACACCACTAGGCAACAATGAGAAAGAAAAGAGGGTGGACCGGCCGGCCCAGCAGCAGCCGCGGAGAGATCAAAACGCCCAGATAATGAGGCGAATTCTTCTCACAGAGACACCAGCTAATGAAGGGAGCTCAGGCAGCCCCACATCACGGGCCCAAACTGTTTATACAAGTGTTAAAAATACATTTCAAAAGAAAGCAGGGAAGCCTGAGGAAAACCCTTTGCCACCCTTGGAAAATGATTTCTGAAAACCACGTTAATTTGTTTTCCAAAAGGTGTTTGAAGTCTCTCGGTGTACCCCTTGGGCGACTTTAATTCCTCCTCCTAATCCCCTATTAAACCTGATGCTCACTAGCACAGCCCACTTAGGGGATTATGATTTTTATTCTTAATTATAGATACATATTTGGGTACATGTGTGTTCCGATGTTTTTATGTAAACTAAAAAGGCACTGTCAGCCACACCTCTCTCTCCAAGATGCCCAAAATAGCCTGAGCTTCATTAAGGCACTAGGGGGATTTAAAATGAAGTTTAAAAGGTCAGAAGAGGGTAATTTTTAAAGTTTTTTAAATTTTCAAAGTCTTGCAACCTTGCAGCCAGAGATGAATATGTCTGTGGGAAAGTGAGAGAAGCAATGTGTGAAAAATTGAGCCTGGGTGGAGCTGGGAGGGGGTGAGGTCAACTTTGCCAGTGCCAGGCCAGCGGGGGGGTGGGGGGGAGGAGGACTCCCAAGCATCCAGTCGCACAGTCACAGTAGGGTTTGGCAGGAAAACAGGAATATACAGCAATCGTCTCTATCGTCGTCATTGTCAGCAGCAGCAGCAAGCAGCTCATCGCCTGTTACGCGCCGGCTGTCGATGTGTTTGCACACCTCAGCTCATTCAAACCGGCAGCCCGCTATGGGTATCCACATTTCTCAGGAATGGAAACCGAGGTATGGAAAGGTCAAGTGACTTCCTGAGCTTCATGGAAGAAACAGTAGGATAAAAATAACATTGCCGATGACGACAGCAATGATGATGATGATATTTATTGACTACCTGTAGCATGTCGGACATGAGAGAACTCCAGTTCTCTCCAGTTATTAATCTTACTTTATGGTTTAAAAAATGCTGTCAAAGGCTGGACAACTAGTAAGGGTCTCTAATTTGAAGCCAGGTCAGTGAAACTCCAGAACCCAAGCCCTTGACCTTTTTTCTCTCATTCCACAGACGAACAGCCTGCTCCTAGCTGCAGAGGACTTTACAAGAAGGGCACAAAGACATGACATGACAGAAAGCCTCCCACTGGCCTTTGCGGCTCAGTGACCACAGGTGAGTCTGGCTTCTGAGCCTTCAGAACCCAGTGGCCCAGCTGGAGAGAGAACCATATGGACCAAGGAAACCTAGGAAGGCGCCCTGGGGGAAGCATGTAAGAGGTGGGCTGGGGAGAATGAGCTAAAGCACAGAAGACAGTGGAAGTGGGCAAAATGGGGCATACAGGTGCAAAAGGACAAGTGTGTTCAGAGGCACGTGGCTTAGGACACCAGGTGGCAGAAGGCTCAGAATGAGGCTGGCCTGGGGACAGATATCTGGGGGTGACAGAGCACAGGGTTACTTCTACCAAATCCTCTTTTTCTTTGCCTTGTGTCCAGTGGCAGATCTGAAGAAAGACTGCCTGCTCCCATTCACGGCCATCCTGCCTTTGACACCAAATCCCCCTCCTGTACCCTCAGAAGACATCACTCTTGTCAGTGCCTCCCCTCTCTCTGGAGTGTTAAACTCCTTTTGCTGGTGCTTCGCCCATGTCCCAGAAAAAACCCCTGCTAACAGCCCCATGCCTCTCATAAGGCGCCACCCTATTTCTCTGCTTCCTCTTTTGGCAAAACTCCTTGAGAGCCATGTGGGAGTTGGAGAGACCCACAGTCTTTCCTCAGAGCTCCCTCTTCCTCACCCTCCCTGATGGGCCTTTGTCCCCACCGCTTCACCTGCTGACTCTAACCCAGATGGCCACCAGCTCAGTGGGTCAAAGCCAACTCCCAGCATCCCTTCCCAGAACCCTCCTTCTCCTGCCGACCAGAGTGCCACGCACCCCCAGCTCCCCTCCCGTTACCTTCCTAGCCGTTCTCACTGGCTCCTCCCCGAACTACAGACTGCACTGCTCGAGGGCTCGTCTCTCAGCCCTCTCCCGTCTCTCTGGCCACCATCCACTCAGTCCTGTGGCTTTGAAGACCTGGGACACCAAGGCCATCAACTGTCCACGTCCAGCCCAACTCTCAGCTCCACACTCAGCAGAGTCAGCGCTTGTGCATCTAACAGGCCTCTCAACCCAGCTGCACCCAGGCGTGCTCTGAGGGCCCTTCCCCAGACCCGCTCCTCATCTCCTCCTCCCCATCTCAGTAAGCCACTGTGGGGCTGAGGAAAAGCGGGCCGTCAGGAGTAACTCTTGACTTAAGCAGCTGGGTGGAAGGCATGGAGTACGGATCCGCCAGAACATTGTATTGACTTGACCTCTGAAACACAGCTGGGCCTGCTGTGTGCATGCCAGCCAACGCCACCATCACTCTGCACCGAGACTCCTGTGCGAGCCTCTTTCACCTCCCATCCTCACCTTTGCTCCCTATAATCCACGCGCATCCAAGAGTCAAAGGGTATCTTTAAAAACACGTATCTCGCTGTGCCACGACCATGACTGCCCCAGCTTCTCACTGTAGTTGGAATCACACCAGCCTCCTAGACACGCACCTGCACTGTCCCATAGGATCTGAACCCTGTCGAACCCAGGTCGTCATTTGCCACTCCCTTCTGGATTTCTAAATCCAGCTGCCTGTGCATTATGCATCTTCAACACTCTAGGTTTGTTCGACCCCTGGGCCTTTGCACTTGCTGTTTTATCTGTCTAAGATGCTCTGTCCTCATTTCCTCATAGCTGACTCCTTGTCATGCAGAATTCAGCTATAGACACTTCCTTGGAGAAGACATCCCTTGCCACCCAGTTTAAAAGACCTCTCCACCACATCCCCAATTTTAAAGCTCTATAGTGTACTTATCAAGCCTGACCATTTTCTCATTTATTTCTGTATGTTCATATTGTCTGTGTCTTTCACCAGAGAGCACCAGGAGGGCAGGGACCATATGGACACACTGGCTGCTGTCAACCCAGTTTTGAGCACAGCACTTGGCTCAGATATGAAGCTCAATGGTGGTGACATGAATGACACCTCCTCCCACCACCCACTGACTTCCCCGAAGACCCTGCCCTTTTCCACAAAGCCCAATGTCCATGCGGTGAAGTGCAGTGCCCTGATCATGTAAGGGCCCCGAGTTGGGGGTGAAGGGGAGTAGGGATCACTGTCTTTTTCTTCCACTCTCAGCTACCGCACGCCCTTCCCACTACCATACTGCCCTGGCCTGGGGATCGAGTACAAGCAGTGAAGCTTATGCGTTGGGTCCAATCCAGCTCCCCACTTGCTGTCTCTTCACCTCTCTGAAACAAATTTTACCCTCCTTTCCTGCCCTCCTCTGAATTCCCTCTTAGGGAAGCAATAAGGCCTCAAGTTTATTCATGACAAGGTGACATTACAAATAACAGAATCCACTTATGCTGATGTCACACGTAACCCTGCACTCCCTGCAGGGAGCCAGGTTCCTCCTGTGGAGGGCAGGAGGTAGAGAGCACAGGTCCCCCAACTGAAGGGGCACAAAGACAGCAGATGGCTCATGGATTACGAGCACCTGGACCAGAACTGGGCACCACCTCCCCTGCCCACGGCGCAAGGTCTGGTCAGTGGGGTGGGTGGAGGGCCATGCTCAGGCCCCTTGCAGAAGGGTGGTGGACTGGGCCGGCAAAAGCCAGCAGCATAACAGGATAAAAAGACAAGCCCCAGGGGCCTCCCTGGTGGCACAGGGGTTAAAGTCTCAGCACTATGACGCTATCTGCAGCCACTGCAGCACGAGTTCAATCCCCAGCCAGGGAGCTTCCCACATGGCGCAGCAGACCTCTCCTGCCTCGCACGCTGCTCCCCTCTGCAGTGTACTTCAGTCGATCCGCCTGTTCTGCTCCCCAGTCTGTCTCTGGTGAATCCTCTCACCCCCTGCACCTCTGGCCTACACCCCAATTCTGTTTGCATAAATAAATAAATCTGAAAAAAAAAAAAAAAAGACAAGCCCCAGCAGGTGCAAAACAACTGATAAAGGACTGATATCCAAAATAAATGAAGAACTCTTAATACTCAACAATAAGAAAAGAAATAATCCAATTTAAAGTTAGGCCTAAAACCGTATTAGACACCTGTGCAGGGAAGATATGCAGATGGCAAAAAAGCACCTGTCATTAGGCAAACGCAGAATGAGACAATAATGAGGAGCCACTACGCACCTTGCAGAATGGCCAAGGTCCAGGTCACCGACAATACCAAGTGCTGCAGACTTTCATCCACTGCAAGATGGTACAGCTCCCTAGAGGACAGTCTGGCAGTTTCTTACAAAAGTGACATACTCTTCCCACACAGCCCAATCATCGCACCCCTCAGAATTTACCCAGCAGAGTTGAAAACTTACAGCGACACAAAAGCTTGCATATAGAGGCTTATAGCTTCTTTATTCATAATTGTAAAAACTTGGAAACAACCAAGACGTCCTTTAGCAGGTGAATGGGTATCTCCAGACTTCTAGACAATGGAATATTATTCAGCACTAAAAAGAAATGTGCCATTAAGCTACGGAAAGATGTGGAAGAACTTCTATTTTTATTAATTTATTTTCTTACACTGTTGTAGTCCCCATAGTTCTCCCAGCACCAAATCACCTGTGAACCATCCCTTGGTTTCTTCCCTTCCGTGTTCTGATACCCACCGCCTCCATCCATCTCTTGCTGGATGCCTCAGATCTGTGGTCAGCTTGCTAGTTTTGACTTTTTCTTGACCTTTTGTTTGGTTTCTCTATAGTCCACATAAAAGTGAGATCATCCAATATTTATCTTTTCCCTTCTGACTCATTTCAGCTGGTATAGTTCCCTCCAGCTCGACATGGAGGAACTTTAAATGCATGTCACGAAGAAAAGAAGCCCACCTGAAGAAGATACACTAAATGATTCCAACTACATGACATTCTGGGTAAAGCAAAATTACGAAGGCGGTGAAAAGATCACCAGTTACCAGGGGCTGGGGGCAGGGAGGAATGACTCAATGGAGCACAGAGGATTTCCAGAGCAGTGAGAATGACTCTCTGTGATATCATGATGATGAATGCATGGGGATATATCACCCCAATTTATGCCGTGTATGACTCCAAGAGCGAACCCTCACAGAAGCTGTGGCCTCTCAGTCGTCACCCTGATGCAGTGCAGGCTGATCAGCTGTAACAAAGGGCCACTCTGGTCCAGGGGGATGCTGACAGTGGAGGAGGCTCAGGGTCTGTGGGGCAGGGGGGCCAAGAGAACTTTCTACTCTCCACTCAATTTTGCTGTGCACCTAAAATTGTCCTAAAACTAAAGTCTAGTAAAAAACCAACCAAGCAACCAGCACCAAGCCTGGCCCTCAGGGTTCCCTACTGATATGCACCTGGCAAAACATACCTCTTTATGCCTCAGTCTACCTTGTAGCTAGACCCAATCCTGATGCTAAAACTTATGGTACCATAGTTACAACATTAAGCTACACTCAGTACTTGCAAAGTATGAGCTCTGGTTACAGCACACTGACAAACCTGGGGTCCACCCAGCTCTTCAGAGACCCCAAAAATTTAGGAACTGAGGCCTAAATTGGTCGCCTGCCAGGCTGCACTTGGGCCACAGGGTAATGTCCAGCTTGGAATAGTCCTAAAGTACGTACCAGCTCTTGGAGCTGTGCCAAGAAGTCTTTGTCTGAATGTGCCTCCCTGCAGCCAACATTGTCAGTACCAACCCAGCCATGCCCGGCTTCCAGCCTGCCACAGCACGTGCTCACACCTCCCCCACAAGCAGCCGAGGGAGGAGAGCACAGTGAGGACCCCGGCCCTCTTTACAGACAGGGACACTAAGACCCAAAGGCACGAAGAACTTGCCTGACGTGCATACTGAGCTCTGCACTTTACATATTTTGTCATGAGGCCCATCAAGGTTTCTGGCCTCAGTTTACCTGGAACACTGAGGCAGGGCCTCATCTCTCGGCTCCCAGCCCAGGGCTCCATGCTCTCCACTGCCTGCCCCCCAGACCTAAGTTAAATTCCCACCCGGGGCACTTGTAGCCCACAGCATCTGTTTGAGGTGCCACTCTGTCCCCCCCCCCCATACCCATCTTCTTGCTGACCTCAGTCCATTGACCCTGAGGTACGGAATCCACACCTTGGCAATGGGCACCCCACAAAAACACATGACTATACCTGCAAATACCACAGCCTCAGATTACCCTCTGGCCCTGCCCAGGGACAATGACCTCTCCCAACTAGGAGGCACCAACTACAAGATCAAGGACCGACAAGGTGCCAGGTGCTTTAGCCAGCAGCTAAGAGACAAAATGTGCAGACCCCAATTCAGAGTTCTGCGTGGGCCTGGGCTGACCTCAGTAGTCTCCATCCCTCCATCACTGGCCACACTGGGCAACACCTCGAGCTGCTTGTTTCTGCAGAGGCCAGGGCAGCCCAGCCCAGAGACCTCACCAGGCCCAGTCTGGCTTCCAGCTCGCACATCGCATCACAGGCTTATAACCTCCATCGCCAGGTTTGTCCGCAGTTATTTGTCAAGAGCAAGCACTTGGGATACATCCTCCACCCCTGCACGCATCCTGAGTGGAATGTGTGGCCATTCCACAGAGCCATGGTTCAGGGAGCTGAGCCTGGCAGAGCAGAGCCTGGCCTCACAGTCCTGGGCAGGGGCAGCAAGGGAACTTGGCAGAGAAGGGGTGAATCTGCAGGGGAAACTTGGGCCAACACTGGAGGAATGGGACAAGGCAGGGAGATAAACCTCCAAGTATTTGGAAGGTTCAAACTCCCAAGGAGGGGCAGAATTAACTGTGCTCAGCAGCCAAGTGATAAGACAACAGGCAAAACCTGACATCACTCACTTCCTGCCTGTATGTGAAAGCCTCACCAAGAATGGAGGGGGTGGCTGGACACGAGGTGCCACAGGGATGTCCCTCTGCCAGCAGCACCCTCGTGAGACTTACCAGGCTGGGGACAGTCAAAACGGCCCAATGGGCAGCGTCTCCACGTCACCCTAGCTGGGCTTCCAGGAGCGTGAGAGGAGTCAGTTCTTCAGGACGCATCCCAATAGGAGGAGCCCACCAGAATCTTCCTAGACAGAGGGCAACCACTGCCCACCTCCCAGAATCCCAGGGCTCTTCACACAGCTGGGAAAAGCGAGGCCCCGAGAAGGCCAGGGACCTGCCCCAGTTGCACAGGGCAGAGTGAATCAAATACTCCTGGTGTCTCCAGCCTGGTGGCACCCCGCCCCTGAGCGAGGTCTTCATGCTCTCCCATCTGCCCCTCCCCCCCCCCCCCCGTACTGCTCAGCCTCTAGTGTGACAGCTGACAAGTGGCTCTCAAATGCTGGCGAAGGGGGTCCTTTGCTTCACCAATGGAGCCTTTCTGTGAAGGGTCCTCTCTGCCCCAGACAGGGTCTCTTCCAGGGCTGACAGCAGCGAGCACAGCGCACGCCCGGAGAAAGGGCAGGAAAATGGGTATAAAATTACATAATGACGTCTGATTCACACACCGAGAAAATGAAAGTTCTCTCAACCCTGGAGACCCACTGGGAAAAGTCAGAGCAAGATGACCAAAGGTCTGATGGGTCTTGTAAAGCTTTGTTTGGACGAAATGTTTGCTCTTATTGGAAAAACTTCTTTGTCGCAGATAAAATTGTTCTCTAATTTGGTCATACATTTGGATTTCATTATTTTCAGAATGTATTCCAGACATCTAAAATTAAACAGATGTCATCGACCCCGTTTAGACCTAAAAGACTTGTAACCAAACGGTGACTTCAACCCCAATGCAATACCGACTTGGAACACTGTGTTTTAGTCATTAAAAGTTTTAAAACTCTGCTCCATTTTTCTCATTTCCTATAATGAGATCTCTTTCCCCCTCCTTGAAATACGCCAATTCTTCAAGGGTCAGCACAAAGTCAAACCAGAGAGTAAAGCAAATTTAAATATGAAAAATGGAAGAGTGAAATATGAAATCCTTATCCACTGAAACCCTCGCCGAAAAACTGAACCTCGTCTTCGTCACAAAGGAGCAAAAATGGTAAGGGGAAGATCTAACAAGAGTGTGAGCGCGGGAAGGGGATTTGGCTTCTAAAGCCTGCATTGCTTCATCGTTCCTTTCCTGACAGGGATTAGATTAGCGCGAATCCTCCAAGCCCGTTCAGGGCGTCCTGGGGACAGTTAAGAAGAAAAGACAATTCTTTCCCTTCTCCGATCCTCATTTCTGAGCTGGCCCCCAAATGAATTTGTTAAATGGCATAACCAGGCCAGACCTAAGTGCCTGTCTGAGATGCGCAGAACCTGCAAGCAGGGGCCCGGGCGTGGGGCCTGCCTGAGCAGGGGAGGGGAGTCCGCGTTTGGGATTTGGTCGTCCCATTTGGGGCCTGGCCTGCTTGGGCATATAAAGGCTCTACTACACCAATTTCAGGAAAGAATAAAATGGAGAAGGGAGTAAGAGAGGGCTTTGCCTTCCCCAGGGGACCTCTGGTCCTTTGGCTCTGCACAGGGAGACCCCCCCAGGAATCAGGCCTCTGCCCCCAAAGAGGCAGAGCTGGGTGCTTCTGGTGAGCCTGCGGCCCTTGGAAGCCCAAGCCACACGTTATGCCGGCCAGCCAGCTCCCCACGGCGAAACTCAGCTCAGACCGCGTCTGGCAGGCCTCTTCCTTCCCTGGGCAGCCCCTGCAGCGGGCACTCACACAGGAGAGGGGGCAGGAGAGCTCTGAGCCACTCTCCTTGGATTCCTGGCACCTAAAGCAGTCAGCACATGGCCCCCCTTCCCGCCTGGTAAAGACAGCACCTCCTGTGAGGCCGGCGGGGGGGCAGGGATGCCCAGGAAACCCCGGGCTGGACCTGTTCAGTGGGTGCAGACGTGCGACTCCACACTGGCCCCAACTCCA
Organism: Scalopus aquaticus; assembly: GCA_004024925.1. Taxonomy (NCBI): domain Eukaryota; kingdom Metazoa; phylum Chordata; class Mammalia; order Eulipotyphla; family Talpidae; genus Scalopus; species Scalopus aquaticus. The sequence continues at coordinate 113,819 of PVIJ01000835.1, forward strand.
CTGTAAGTCCACAGATGCACTTACCCCCATCTTGGGAAAGCTGCTTTGCCTCTCTGGGTCTCGATTCTTCTCTCATCTGCACCTCATGGGTGAGGTGTGAGGATTTACTCTCCACCATCAGCAAGCTGCTTCCCACACGCAAAACTGGAGGGGGCGGCCGGGAGTGCTGTGAGGACACGGCCTCCTGGGAGGTCAGCCATTGCCGTGCACCTGGGGGGCAGGGAGAGAAGACACAGGGCCAATTCAGAACAGGCCCTTTTGATTCACAGATGTGGAAACTGAGGCCCAGGGAAGCAAGGTGAACCCATGTAAGAAGACACATTACAACAGAAGATCAAGCCTTAAAAACTAGCACCCTGGAAAACCGTACTTTGCCAACTTGTATATTTCAATCCTCAGGACTCCCTGGAGCTGAACAATGCTGGGCATTTCAAAGCAACTTTAACCCGCTGTGTGTGAGCAAGGCCCACACAGCGAGGAGATGCAGGAGGCCCAACAGGCCAATTGTCACTGCAGCTATGCAGAGTAGCAGGGACAAAACCTGGCTTATTGGCCAACCTCGCAAGAGACCACCTGCATGTGGGAATGGCATTTGCACCCATCACTGGCACGGTCAGGGGATGTTATAAGTCTGAAACTGGGGGCTAGGGAGGTGCAGAGAGAGAATCAGCTCTTCAGGACTCGAGGGAGTTCTCAACAGTGACAACTGCTTTGCAGGAACCAGAGGATGCCTGTCACATCATCTGAGGCCTGCAGGGAGCCGGATGGAGAAGACACCATCACCACCAGGGCCCCGATCCCTCCCCCACAAGGAGGGTGTGGTTCGCTCATGCCACTTACTTTTCTAATGGTTAACAAAGCTCTCTGAGTACCCACAATAAACTCAAGTCACAAAAGGGACAAATTAACTGGCAATTATTTGCCTTACCAAAGGATTGCTTTTTCTTTACCTCAGGGTCCTTATAAATAGCAAGAGCCCTTCTACTAGCATTTGGGTATAATCCCCTGCAAAGGCCCAGTACCCCAGCCACTCAGCAGCACAGAGCTAGTGCAGTTCGGGACTTAGCGGGCAGCCCAGCTGACCAGTTCATGACTGAGCTCCACACCAAATCTGCCCACAGAGATGATCCAGCCCGGGAGAGGAATGAGGCCACAGAGAGGATGCAAAGCACATGGGCATGGGCACCAAGACAATCCCCAAAGGGGAGGCTGGAAAAGCTCTGGCCCATGTCACACCTCAGAGATCAACACTCATTCCACAGATGGAAGTGAGTTGCTGCTGCCAGCCAGGCACCATGAGGCACTGGGGGGACAGAAGCCAGCAAGATTTCCGCTCCCCTGGAGCTTCCGTGCCACTGGTGGGAGGCAAAGACAGACATATTCCCAAGAGCGTGCTCACGAATGCCTACCTGCACACTCACCTAGGCTTTCTGCAGGAAAGGCTCTTTGCCTTCTAATCTGGGAGGGCGGTTAATAAAGGCACTTGAGTCGCTTGAGCGACAGGGAAGGCTTTGCTAGAAGTGACCACTGAAGTGGTATCTAATGGGCAAGTGACAGCTAACCAGGCAGAGGTGAATGGGGCAGGAAGTGGTCCAGGAAGAAGCAAGAGCATGTGTCAAGGCCCTGGGGTTAGAGGGAACATGGTCTACTGGAGGAACAGGAAGAAAATCGCCGAGAAACAGGGAGCAAGGGGCAGCAAGGGTACACCAAGGAGTCTGGTCGTTACACCAAGATCAATGGGGTGCAGTTGGCGGTTTTAGTGGGTGAGTTCAAGGATCAGTCTGTGATTCGCAGAGACAGCCCTGGGCCCTGAGTGGAGAAAGCACGCATGAGGGCAGGTGACAGCGGGAGGCCGGCGAGGATGCTGCTGCAGCTGCCACGGTGAGAGATGGAGGAAACCGGACTGCATGGCAGCGGGAAGATGGGTCGGACTGGGGAGTCAAAAGCTATAGCGTATAAAGTGAACAAGACTTAGGGCTGGCGGCTGGGGGGGCTGGAGCGTGCCAGATGTCTCCCCAGTGTCCAACTGTGTGAAAGGAATAGGCAGACACATCCCCCGAAACGGGGACCTTGGGGGGTGCAAGGTGGGCACACTGGGGTGAAGAGTCAGAGGGGGTCTCAGATTCCCTTCAGACAGCATCCAGGACGCGTGGGGGTGCAGCTGAAGACTGGAGTCCTGGGGAGCACACCAGCATGAATAGCGATTGGCCCCTCCTTTCCAAGGACTATTGGGACAAGTCACAGGATGTTACCCTTTGTCTCCACATACCCCCAGCCCACCCCTGCCCTCCTCCCAAATCTTCTTAAAAGGTGATTTCATAAAGGGATTGCAAGATAGAGCTGCCTGTCACAGAAGTCTGCCATCTCCTGGCATGGCCAAAACCTCAGTCTTTTTCCCTAAGCAAACAGCAAGACAAAATAAGCTTCAAATCTGCGAGAGGGATTAAGTGTGGACGCTTAGGTGGAATTCCTGGCTCCACGGGTGTGATGCTGGAATGCGTTAGTAAGCAGGAGTTTGGACTGTCCTTCCCTGAGGTCTCTGACATCAGCCTGGGCGCACTCTTCAGGCTGCCTGGAATGCAGACCAAGAGGCAGGGCACTGGACTGATGACCACCAAACCCCGCTGCCCCAGGGACTCCATATACCCATTAACAAATGCTCCATTCGCCAAGCCCTCCCCAAGAGCTCAGGGGCTCCCCGAATTCCTTCATTTGATCCTCACGGCAATGGCAGCCACTATAAAAGAGGTGGACACTGCGGCTCAGAGAGGTTAGGCAACCTACCTAAAGCCACACAGGAAAAAAGGGACACTGCTGGGATTGTACCCTTTGACCAAAACCAAAGCCCATATCTATTCTTCTCTCTTCCCCCACCCACCCCATCACCACTGCTGCCAGTTGATTCAGTTTTTGAAGAGCCTGGTACAGAAGTGACTTGAAAATCACGAGTAAGAAGGACTCAGGCAGGCCAGACACCTGCAAACAAGCACTAATTGTAACATAAAAATATAAACACCATAGAAGCTGTAACAAACATCGCACACCACTGTCACCAAAGAAGGAAAAGTTGCTGCTCATTACTAGAAAAAATAAAATTAAGAGAAGAAGTTTGTAAGAAAGAGAAAAAGTTTGTAAGAATGGGGGGGCTAGAAAAAAGTGTGTAAGAAACAGAACTGTAGAAACAGACAAAAGATGAAGCTTTGTGGACTATTTTAAAAGCATTTAATATATTGTTGCCCAAAGTGCGGCTGTTTCAAACTAGCATATGAGGGTCCCTACTCTGCCCATCCTCAGAGAAGAGAATTTTCAGCTGATGTGCAGGATCTGTCCTCTGTCAGCACGTATTGGGTGACACAAGTACAAGTTCTGTTGGTCCTTTGTCTAGAAAGTTCCCTTCTAGAAAGTGAATGTTAATAACCTAGTTTACAAAGTTGCTGAAACCTGTAATTTAAAGTGAAAATCAAAGGCTCTGTCAGTTGCAAAGGCACCTCTTGGCAGGGTTTTAATTCTGCTCTCCGTGGCTGACAAAGCCAGGCCTGAAGGCTGACGGAGAGTAGAGCAAGCAGGCCAGCCCGGACCCCGGCTCACCACAGCGGGGCTGGCGGGAGTGAGCCCTCTCCAGGCGCCAGAGTTCATGTGGTCCTGGCCGCAGAGCCAGACAGCCAGGGGTGCTGCTGGGCCTTGCCTTGGGGGTGCCCGCAGCCTCAGGTGGTGGCACTGCACCCATACAAGAGTCTCACGGGGGCCCAGCCACAGCTGTGCAGGAGTCACACACACACGCCCTGCTCTCAGGCCTCGTCCTGACCCGGTTCTCTGTCACACAGATAGACATACATGCAAGAGCCCAGCATGTCTCCACAAGAGCCACATTTCAGGGAACATGAGCAAAATGACCCCGTGTGACGTCATCCGCTCCCAGGCTTCCAGTGCAGAGCAGGGGCCCTGACCCCTGGCTCTCCCTGCACGCCCACGAAGCGGAGCCGGGAGCCAGCGGGATGCCTGGGAAACACAGTCTTGTCACCCTTCACCTTTCGCTTTGGGAAAGGGGCACCGGGAAAAGAAGAAGCAGGTGCCCATACGTCCCTAAATAGGTGCAAAGGGGCCAGCATGGAAGTCACTCCCACGGTACCCCCATTCTTTCTTTTTTTACCCCCACGCCTGCTGGTGCCTACTGCAGGGGGATGAGCTCCTCCTGTGAGAGAGGAACAGGTCCCCTAGCTTTGCTGAGTAGCTGCCCTGCCTGGGACTTCGGAGCTTACAGGCAGAGCAGCTCTGTGGGCGACGGGTTCTGATGCCCCTACAGTACAGAGCAGCTGGCTGGCCAGGCCTGGATAACGCTGGTCACTAGGCTTCTCCCGGAAACAGGCCCTCCTCTGACTGCAGCTCCTGTCTCTCCCCTTCCCCAGGCTGCCAGCTATGCAAACAAAGGCATATTTGGGGAAGAATGGCACTCATATTTAATAACCCTCAAATCTGGCTCCACATGTGGCTATTGTTAGGTAGATTTAAGCAGCAATTACAGAGGAACCTCCTTGCTTCTCAGCAACAATCTAGGCCCTTAATCCAGCTAAGACCCAGAGAGTTTAGGGTTGAGCTCACTGAAATGAAGGTACCAGCTTAAGCAGGGCCCGCTCCGGGCTGGGGGAACTGGAATGCGGACAAGGCTCTCCCTAAATTTACTCCTCCTTGCCAGTAAAAAAAAGAGGATTCGGGGGGAGGGTTGACAAAGAAGGGACTGCCTGGCTGAAAGCTCCAAGATAACGTGGTGTCCAGACGATTCACATAGAAACTTCGCAGAAACATTTGTACTGAGAATCCAGGAAGAAAGGGAAAAGGCAACGTGCCCCACAGAAGCCCAGCACTCAGGCTGAGGCTGAGGCGGGGTCTTCCTCCTTATCTTTTTTTTTTTTTTATAATATATATTTTTATTGTTATTTATGTCTTTTACATTTTGCATTCCCCTTGGGTAGCCCACCACCAATTCACCCGTGATCCATCTCCATGGTCCCTTGTGTTCTTTTCTATTCCATTTTGTGCCCTTTCCCTTCCCTCCCTCTTCCTCCTTATCTTAAAGGGAGATAATCCTAACACCTCTGGAATTCAAGGCTGCTCACAGTCGGCCAGAGGAGAAAACAAGCTTCGGCAGAGGGCACCTCAGCAGGGAGAGAGCGCTGGCTCTGTAGGGAGTCACCGACCGATACTCCTCAAAGATGCCTCTGCAACTCCACCCCCTGGACCATAGCTCCTGCCAGGGCCCTGGCGGGAATGCCCAGCCAGCTCTCTACAGTCACAACCCCCCTTTTGCTGTCAGGTCGGGGTTCAAGGTTCCCGCTGCTCCCCTGGAGCTCAGTCCCCAAGAATGCGCCACGCTGTAGGCTACTCCATATGGATAGGATGTCTTTCCCTACCCTAGCTGGGAAAAGATGCAGAAAGACAGAGGCCGTGGCTTCACGCCGCTAGCCTGGGCTGGCTGCAGCAGGCCAGCCCGCACCCTAAGAAGCAAGCCCGTTCTCACTGCCCAGGGTCTCAGGAGGGCGGCGAGGCCCCGAAGCCTTCCTGCCGCACTGGCACTCCCTCATGGTGGGCACCACAGGGCTGTGAGCGCATGTCAGCAAGAGCTCTCCCCCTCCGGGCCCGGAGGCCTCTGGCTGTCAGCTGCACTGGCACCTCTCAGTGACCCATCCTTTCAAGTCTGCATTTTCTCCCCCAAGCTTTCTAAGTATTATTTGGTTCTGCTTTATCACAAAACAGTAATGAAAACCATTTGGTGTCAACTATCGTCTTGGACAAAGGCCCATTTGGGGTCTAAAGGACAAGGGGACCACAGCCTGCTACTGAGTGCCCTGCCCTGCCAGGCAGGCACCGTGCGAGGCCCCCCGCCATCTAAGAGCAGCAGCTTTGGGGAGCACACCCCTGGATTTGAGTCTTGGCTTCCCCACGGAGTGGCTGTGTGACCCTGGGCGAGTTGTGTCATTCTCCATGCCTTCATTTCCTCCTCCATAAAGTGACCCTTAGAATAACAGCCCATGGGGGGCTGTGGTGATGACTGTGTCAGACACTCTCGCCGGCAATCTCCGAGTGGGTCCTGGGACCAACAGCGGCAGCACCCCTGGGTCAGGACGGCCAGCTCGAGCCCGCCTCAGACCACCGAACGGGCCCAGGAGGGGTCAGCAAGCTGTTTGCACAAGGCTCCGCAGGGCGATGCACCGGTGTGGGATGGTCGCTGGGCTGCAGCGCGACGCGCACCCAGCAAGTCAGCACAGGCAGGATTTCAGGCCTCCCTCCCCAGGCTCCCCAGAGCCCAGCAGCTGGCCCCGAGCACCACGACCGCAGAGGCCTCAGCCTCTCTACCACCCTGTCTTCCATTTAAAGCCCAAGCCCAAAGGCAAAAGAGCTCGGAGGGCACTGCCCCAGAGCTAAGCAGAGGCTGGCATGGGTGATGAGAACACGTTTCATCAGCCACCAGGAGACTAAAGGGACTGACTGTGGAGTGACTCCTTGAAAAACTGGTGTGGGGGTGTGCAGAGCCTCCTGAACTAAAGAGATGACTCCATTTCTGAGGAACAAAGATATGGGGATACACCGCTGCCCAGTGCTTCCGGGACCCCTGCCACCTTCACGGCACTAGCAGCGGAAGCAGCTGAAGGTATCTACTTCCCGAAGTGCTTTTCAAACTTAAAGCAGAAACGCTAGGTACCAGCCAGTCCAAAAAGGCTGTGACTTGCTCTGCAGGACTCAACTACTGGGTGTGCACAGAAGGAGAGCAGCTGGGTGTTCAGGAGCTCTCCCTGCCGCACCCACCGTGGGGCTGACTCTCCGCCTCCCCGGGACCCGCTGTCTCAGGCTGACCAGGAGTCTGAGCAACCCCGCACCTGCGTTCACAGCACTGGCCACAGCTGTGCGGGGAACCCAGAGGAGAGCCCCAGACTGGCAGGAAGAAATGGGATGCTGGTGTCTGGGAAACCATTTCACGGAGAACTACAAAAGCCGCTTCTACTGTTGCAGCTCTGCACCCACATGTCACCACGTCCCCTGAAATTAAACACCCCTGTGTGTTACTCTTTGCTTCCAGGAGACTAATTGACCTCAGCACTCAGCCCAATACTGGCAAGCACTATACTCCCAGTAAGTGCTTATATAACAAATGTACACAAAGCTACAGTCCCAGCGTACACTCCTCTCCCTCCCCGCTCCCCCTGAGCCCCACATAAAACCTGCGCCTGATCAGAGCCCACTTTGCTCTTCTACCCCAGACCATCCCAGGCCCTGCAATGCCACAAGTTGGTCTTAACCTGCCTCCACTCACCACATTCCAGCTACAGTAAAGTTTCTTTAATTCCAAAAGGAACCAAGCTGTACCTCAGGGCCTTTGCATATAGTAGTCCCTTTTCTGGAATGCTCTCCCCCTGTTCTTCACTAAGCAAATTTCAAACTAGTATTTAGGCCTCAGCTCAAAAGTCACTTCCCCAGAGCTACTTATCGACACGACTCCTGTTACCTCTTCTCTTCTGTGTGTCTCTGTAACAGCACTAAACTTGTCACTATCTCTTAGTCTCTTTACTTGTGTCTTGTCCTACTGTGCTCCCCCTCCCAGTAAGTTGGCACCACCCCTATCCTGCCCATCCATCTATTCCCTGTGCTTAATAGACTACAGATCAGAAGACATACTTCAGATGGGTGGGTGGGTGAATGAGTTCTCCAGAGATGGGGGTGGGGTGCAGGAGGGCAGAGGACGAACAAGAAAGCAATGGCAGCTTCAAACCTGCAGCCAGTGGACACAGCAAAGCACCGGGGAACTGATGATAGACTGCAGGTGACAACTGACCCGGCCTGTCCTGTGCCACCCCCTAGACAAGACATTTCAAATAGCCAGTGGGGCACACCACCATGTGCAGGCTGGGAGGGAGGCCCTAAGCGAGGAGACGTCTCCCTTCCCAGCCTACCTATACCACCTCAAGGTCTGCTGTGAGCCAAGGCTGGTGGCAGGGGAGGGGACGGGTGCGCAGGAGCGGGAAACAGCAACCAACACCATGATGGCTCCAGCAACAGATCCCCAGTGAGATCCTGTTCTCACCGTGTGTCCCCTGCTGGAAAAAAACAGCTGGCAGCAGTGGGGCGGGGGTTTGGGGGGAAGGCCACAAAAAATATCAGACCCTTGGCCCAGCCTCCCCCAGGGACAGATCCCAGCCAGTATTTCCAGTTTGTGGGTATCTCTAGCCCCGTATGTGCCAAAAGGCTGGATTATCGTCATAACGTTTGCCTTTCATGGGCGTCTGAGCTTCTCCTTCCCAGACTTAGATTTGAAACAAGCGGTGATGGATGTTCATGCTAATAGGAAGACTAACAGCTGGTCACCATTTATTTATGCAAAGAGCCTCATGCCTGGAGAGACTTGTACATACCACAGTGTCAACTAAAACCCTTTCTGTTGCCACGCACAGGCCTGCTGTGTGTGGCTCCCCACTCAGCTAAGCCATGCCTCCCCTCACCACTCACGCCCACGAGATCCACGCTGAGGAAGGTGAGGATGACGAGGGGTCCTCTTCCCACCCCGTCCTCGCTCACACCCTGGCCTGAGAGAGGAGTATTTAGACAGCGGCTGTGACTGCTTGCAGCCAGCCAGCGAGGTCCATTAGTAGGATGTAAATAGCTCTCAGCTCTTCAAAGGCCGGAGCAGTCCATTCTGTGAGGTCTGAGGCAGGCTTGCCAGCATCTCACATTTCAAGCCTTATTCATCTTCCTGCTAACTTCCATAAAGGGCCAACACCGCCTTTTCAGTGTGCTGGGCCTGCCAACAGCACCCCCAGAGGGATTTTCACAAGAACTTGGCTTTCACTGAGCTCCTACTGTATACACAATTCAGTCTCAGACACTCTGGGGAAGGAAAAAAAGAGCAGAAAACACATTAACAATTTTCTAGGGAACAAGGCACACGTGGACAGGCAATACTATGGGCCAAATCACACAGTGGACCTAAGAAACCAAGGTCAGAGTGGCACCTGGGAACTCAGTCTAGCAGTCAAGGGCGTGGCCTTGGCTGTCAGGCTGTGGTTTTAATCCTAACTCTGCTGGTTTATATCTGCGTGACCTGGAGCACATGGTTTAAACACTCTCGACTTATGTTTCCTCTTCTGTAAGATGGAGATGAGAACAGCAATAATTGGGCTCTTCTGAGGACCAAGCAAAATAACATATGGCAAGCGCCTAGCCCAGTGCCTGGCAGAGAGAGCACTCAAAGTCACCAGCTGCGCTCTACCGTGCAATGGAAGGTGAGCGCTGGGGCTCTGGAAGCAGGGCGGGACGCAGGGGCACTCCCTCGTTCGTCGTCCTACCTTTCTGGGTGGTGACGTTGGTACACTGCCACCTCTCCGATCTGGAGCCAGAGAAGAGGGCAGGCCCAGCTGCTGGCCCTCCAACCACAGAGAGAAATCCCTACTTCCAAGAGCTACTCGGGGTAATCTTTCAGGAGGAAAAAAAAAAAAGAGTAAAATTCCCTTAACAAACTATCCCCATGGAAAAGACTGCCCAAAGCCACAGGGTGAGACAGTCCTTGGTCTGGGCTAGCGCTGTCACTAGGGAAACTGAGTCAGAGTCATGACCCTGGGTGGCCTGGACAGGGGTGGTGGGTGCAGGGAGATGGCACACTTCCTGGCAATATTCCGGTTGTTTTGTATGCAGAGAGGAATTGGGAGGAAAGCATCAGGCTTGTCCCTGACAAGGGACCGTCAGTGGCTTCTGTCTCAGATGAAAAATGCTGGCCACGCTCTAGGGCAGAATGCGAGAGATCACATCTGCACTTTCTCACAGCACTTCCCAGGAAACCGTCTGTCTCAGGAAATCTTCACAACTACCCACAGGGCAGGTAGAGCAGGTACGAGCATCATTTACAGTTTTAGAGGCAAAATTGAGGACCAGAAAGTTTGAACAACTTGCCTAAAGTCACAAAGCAAGGCAGGGGCAAAGATGAGAGACCCCAAGTCTGCCAATGCCTTCTCCAGCCACATTGCCTTCCTCAGCTGACTCTCTCTCTCCCACCAGTCCCAGGTGCCCAAAAGCAGGACTGTTTAGATAATTAAAGTATACACTCACACCCCCCCTCCACACACACACACACACATACACACTTTCAACCAAGCATGGCGCAAATGACATTTTGTACATGGCAAGTTCCCAGAAGTGCTCTAGATGAGATGAGAACTCCCGGGGTGAAGACAAGTTCTCAAGAGTCAAACAACTTGGGTTCTTGTCAAGAGGGGATGCAACATAAACTAGTTTGTCCATACTGTGGAATACCATGAGCCACGGGAGGAAAAAAAATAAGGTTGATCTTGATGCACTAGTATGGAAAGAACCCCAGGACATTGATGAGTGAAACCGCAAGTTACTGAATGAGGCAGGCTTATATGATCCCATGGATATTAAAAAGCAATGAAAACAAAACCACATATTGTCTCCGGATTCATAAACACATATGCAAATGTACAGAAAAACATCTGGCAAGGCCTGCACCCTGCAGATAGCTTCCACGTGCCCTGCAGATCCCTGCTCCGCCCCCCACCCCGTCCACCTCTCTCTGTGGCCTTATGAGTCGTATCAGTGTGGTCTTACTTTGCAGCACACACCCCAGCAGGAGAGCTAAGGAATGGAAGAGGATGAGATTGAAGTATTTATCCTCCCAGCTCCCTCCCTAGGTCTTAGAAAACTGGCTGCAACCCTTACTCAAAGGTCACAGCTCCTTCCAGGGCACCCATGCTCCCTTCTCCCAGGTTCTGGTTCCTTGTGCCTAAAGTAAGCCTGTAGCAAGCTTTGCAGATCCCCCCTGCCACAGCTCGACATGCTATGCCAGTATTAAAACCTCCTCCAATTATCCTACTTAGAATGTGCCATCTGTTTCTTCCTAAGACAAAATCCAAACCGTTAACAGCGGTTAAGTGAGGTGGAGTAGGAGAGGAAGGAGGCAAATGCCAGTGTCTGAGGCTTAGTGACCTCTAGTGACCTGAGCTTCCCAGATATATGCTATGACTTTATTTTTATCGTGGAAATTTCAAGCACAGATAGAATAGAGAGAACCTCACAGCAAGGCGCCAGCTATCCATAACCCACTCGAACAACCATCAACTCAGGACCAGTTCTGCTTCAACTATGGCCTGGTCATTCCCTAGCCATGTTGTTGTAAAGCAAATCCAAGACATCAGCTGTAATGTTGCAACTTCATAAGGAAATTATTTCCATACTCCCTGAGTACTTTAAAAACTAAAAACAGAGAAGTTCTCAAAACTAGCACTTCTGAGGGGCAGGGGGAGCCTCAGGTCAAGATTTTTCCATGGCCATTTGTACTATTACCATGGTTCAGGGACTGGCTGGCCCAGTGGCCATGCTGGTTCCTTTAGTGGGTGAGGGATCCAACTAACTAACCTGTCTAAGTAATGGAGGATCTCATTATTAATATAAAGCCACAGATACACCTCTCATCTGAGCATCAGCTTTTGGGTCTGTTCAGTCTAGATTTTGTCTTTAAAGTTTTCACTGAAGTACAACTTTATGTTTTTGAGCTTCATTCTTTATTGTCGTATATAGTAGACCATTCATTTTCATTGCAGTCTAGTATTCTACCATGTGATTTGGGTAGTTTCCAGTTTTGATTACCACAAATGGTTTTTGTTGTGGACAATATAATACCCACGTGTCTTTTGATCTTCTCATGCATGCTTCTCTGATGTGGTGTGTACCTCCAGTAGAAATACTGGATTATAAGAAGGCACATGTTTGAAATTGGTTAATCTCACCATTATCCAAATTGCATAAGATTTTTAGTATCCAACATCCTTGCCAACACTTGGCATTTTCTGATTTTGTTTCTTTGTTTCACTGTAGTCATTCCCGTAGATGCAATGAATCTTGTTGTGTTTTTTTATTTATTTATGCATACAAGCTGGGGTACAGGCCAGAGGGATTGGGGCTAAAACTAGCCCCAGAGGGGGCTACCAGAGACAGAGGGTTCACCAGAGACAGAGTGGGGAGCAGAACAGGCAGAGCAACAGAAATACACTGCTGAGGGAAACAGCAGGTTAGGCAGGAGAGGTCTGCCATGCCTTGTGGGACTCTCCCTGGCTGGGCATCAAACTCGTGTCACCACTGCCAACAGCTCCACAGTGTAGCGCTTAAATGCTGCGCCACCAGGGAGGCCCTCTTGTTGTGGTTTTAATGTGCAATTTCCTGAAGAAGAACAAAGCTGAACACTACTTCATATGGTTTTGGGCCATTTGGATATGCCCTTTTATAGTTTTTTCTCTGTCTTTTGTACATTTTTCTTGTGGATTGTCTTCTTTTTCTGATCAATGTGGAAAAAAACCTTACATATTCTGTAAGTCATTTATCAGATGCAGATTTTCCAAAAGTCTTCTTCCAACATGCAGACTGCCTTTCATTTTCCTAATGACATCTTTTCATGAAGAGGTGCCTTCATGAAGCTGTGCATGAAAGAACCCCAGGTTCTTTCCATGCTTCACCTTCATGAAGGAGTCTTTTCATGAAGGTCTAGTTTTTCAACTGTCTTCCTTATAGGGTTAACAAATATTGTGTCTTATTCAAGATATCTTGATGACACTGCCCTCAGCATTTCTGAAGATCCTTATAAGAAAAAAAGCATCTAACACTAACCAAAACAAAACAAAGCATCTGACTCCCAAACTGATAGGGAGAAAATTTTTGCACACAATACTACTGATAAGGGACTGATCGCAAAAATCTACAAAGAGCTCACACAACTCAATAAAAACAAAGTAAACAATCCAGTAAAAAAAAAAAAAAGGCAGAAGAGCTAAAAAGACACTTCTCCAAAGAGGAAATGCAAATGGACAACAGGTATACAAAAAAATGTTCAACATCCCTTATAATCAGGGAAATGCAAATCAAAACCACAATGAAATACTACCTTACAACAATGAGAATGGCACACATTAAAAAAAGACAACAAATGTTGGCGAGGATGTGAAGAAAAGGAACACTCCTACGCTGCTGATGGGAATACAAACTGGTCCAACTACTATGGAAAGCTGTGTGGAGGTTCCTGGAACAACTAAAAATGGAGCTTCCATATGATTCAGCAATTCCACTCCTAGGAATCTATCCAAAGGACACAAAAATATTAATTCAAAAAGATACCTGCACCCCATGTGTATTGTAGCACTATTTCCAATAGATAAGATATGGAAACAACCCAAATGCCAAAAAATAAATGGCTGAATCAAGAAGACATGGTATATGTACACAATGGAATACTATTTGGCAATCAAAAAGACAAAACTTATGCAATTTGCAGCAACATGGATGGATCTAGAAGGGATCATGCTCAGGGAAATAAGCCAGAAAGAAAAAGAAAAATATCAAATGACCTCACTTACAGGGAAACCAAATAAGGGATCAGGAAAAACTATAATAATAATAATAATAATAATAATAATAATAATAATAATAATAATAATAATAATGAAACCACAAAACATAAGTAAGAGACATTCTGCAAGGGAGGGGGAGGAAAAGGGATCAAAACAGGGGAGAGAAGAACACAAGAGACTATGGTAATGGTTCATGGGTAAACTGGTGGTGGGAATTTTACAGGGAATACACAATGATGTAAAAGATATGAAATTTATACACACACGCACACGCACACGCACGCACACGCACACACACACACACAAGAAAAAAGCATCTACTACATACTGAATTTGTAAAGTCCAGGGAACCACTAACAGACACACCAAGTCAGCAGCTCCAAGATGATATCAGTATTTGGTTACTCAATAGGACAATCTATTTGAGACCCTTGTTAGCAATCCCTTATGTAAACCCAGGTTCTTTTCACCAAGCATCTCAGAGAAATCACCTCCATCAAGAGAAAAATGTAAGGGCTTAGAGTATTTATTTCAATTCTTAAAGTTACCAACATACTAAGGACCAGCAAAAGAGAGAGCAAAAATTTGTGAACCACAAAAGGAGAAAAATGTCAGCACTGCAAGTGAAATGAGTTCCCCAGCTTTTTTTTTTTAAGAGTAATTCTCATAGGGGCCTCCTATTTCCCAAGAGAGACTTCATCCAATACTGTATGAAAAAAAAATCTATCATTTCTACAAATCATTTCTACAAATGAAATTAATAAATGAAAACACAATTAATACACTTAGCAGTATCATGAGCACCAAATATGTTAATCTAAACAATTTTATGAGTTTGTGTTGACATGACAAAAGTTTCTTTGAAAATCAGTATTTTCACTGTGTAAACAGTAGTAAGTCTGGAAGGTAATGCCAGCCTCCTAAATTCAAACTTCTCACATCTAAAAAATAGAGAAACAGGAAACAAAAAAAAAATCTATACATATGATGCATGCTGTCATCATTAGTAGGAATTAGATAATACTATTAACATCAAGTTATGTGTAAATAGAGAGGCAAGCACAATATTCCAACAGAACATCTAACCACTGTTGCAATTCTACAGGTGTACAAGGAAGCAAAAGAACATCTAAGAAATCTCATGAGGCAAAAGGAAAGAGGAGTTGAGGACACCGATGACGGATAGACAGAGACACCCCAGAAAGGAAAAATTCAACACTAAATACAAAATAACAAACACAAGGTTGAAATTTAGTAGTTCACAGTATTGACTGCAGAGGAGGTATCTGAAAGTGAAGCAATGTTAGGCATGGTTTCTAGATGGAGAAGAAAATAGAGATAGTGTTGCCTTAAATATGTCAAAGGGAAGAAAGAGGGATAAACTATGACTCCTGAAGAAAAAAATAAGAGAAACAAAATATACCAAACCTCCCCCTCCACTATCTATTCAAACAACATTTTACTATTCTTACAGAAGAAGGCACTCTTGATATAGGAATCCACTCCATAAAATGCTGAAGAGTAGGGGGTGAGGGGGTCAGAATAACTGTATACTTAGCTACTATAAGAAAATAGATAACATAAATGAAAACATTTCAGATGATGAAAATTTCCCTCCAAGAAAATCAACCATAAAGCAGAAAATTATAACGCTCAAACTGAATTAAATATCAAAAACAAGCAATGATGATTTAAAAAGAAAACTAGAATCACAAATGAATGCTAAGACAAATGAGAAACCAAAAAAATCAGGAAAAAATGCAATAAATTGGTCATAATTGGGGGAAATGAAGAGAAAGTCAAAAGCATCTTAGAAATGAATAAATTACAAGGTATCCAAGATAAAATAGATCCAAATGAAAATGTTAAAAGGGCATTTGGAAAAAAGGTAGTAAAACATAAAACAGAATGAAAATAAGTTTTTAAAAAAGAGGTAAAAGGTTCAGGAAATGGTTGAGATGGAAGGCAGGTAAAGAAGGTCCAACATATATGTAATTGGAGTCTATGAAGACGAAAAATTAAACAACATACAGAAATAGTATTTACAAACAAAATCCAAGGAAACTTTCCAAAAGTAAGATAAATCCTAAATTAAAATATTGAAGAAGCCCAACATCTGCTTCTGAAAACTGCTCTGGAATAACTCTGAGATTTATCCTAGTAAAACTATAAGACTTTAATAAGAAAGAAAAAAATCCTCAGAATTTCTAGACAAAAAGATCATGTTTTTATTCATATAATAAATTTAGACAGGCATCAGACTTCCTAAGAACAACATAGCGACCAAGGCAAAAACTTAGCAACATTTTCAAGGTAGTCAGTGAAATGCCAAAGATACAATTATACTATATTTAATTATATTCAATATAAACACAAATAATATATTTCAGCTGATGAAAAATCTTCCCCCAGGAAATCAACCATAAAGCAGGAAATTATAAAGAGTTCAATTAAAAATCAAAAACAAGCACTGATGATTTTAAAAGAAAACTAGACAGGACCAGAAGAATATAGAAACATCACAGGTTCTAACAAAGCAGAAAGAATGTGACCTTAAAAATGGTACCAAAGGGGAGAGAGAAAGGGGAAAATGAAAAATGACCAGTGATTACTGTTCAGCTAAAAGGTATGAGCTAAAGGATACCACTAAAATCTGATAGGCCAGAAAGTAAAAGCTTAAGAAAAGGGGATTAAGTGCATTATAAAAGGTAGAAATGTAAAGGCAGCCACCAGATCAAAATACAAACCTTTCAAAAATATCAAAGGAAGTTGTAGTCAACAATGTAAAACATCAAGAAAGAAAGACACTCAGTAAGAACAGCATGATACCCACTGTCCTAGGCTAGCATCTGAGGACTTTACGAAATGGAGAAGCACTAGAGACAGTCCCCCAGAACACAGACCCAGGAACAGATGCCCACTTGCCCATTGACACCATGCTGCAAGAATTAACGAATGCAGCGAGACAAGAAGAAACAATAAGAGACTTGCAAAGTGGGAAAAAGGAGGAGGACAGCTAATTCTGTTGTACAGGACATGAGAGTATACCTAGAAAACCTAAAGACGAAATGATAAAACACAGAATTTTTCGAAATCTATGATCTCAGAACTCCTTTATATTCTTAAGAAAATTAAGTACCTCAAAAGGTTGTTTATATGAGTTTTATCTGTTATCACTTATTGGATTAGAAAGTAAAACAGAAAATTTTAAATGATTATTAGTTGATTTTCAAGTAACAGTAATAAACATTTAACATCAGTAGTCTAGTTTCTGAAAAAATACTTTCAGAGAGAAGAATGACATTTCTTTACTGTTAGGTTAAGAAATAAAAGCAGGGGGCTCCCCAGTGGCGCAGCAGTTAGGCGCTGTGCTGTAGAGCTGTCGGCAGCGAGTTCAACGCTGGGCCAGGGAGATTCCCACATGGCACAGCAGACCTCTCCTGCCTCACCTGCTGCTCCCCTCAGCAGTGTGTTTCCGTCAATCTGCCTGTTCTGCTCCCCACTGACTCTGGTGACCCCTCTCGCTGCCCTGCGCCTCTGGTCTGTACCCCAGCTTGTATGCATAAATAAATAAATCTTTAAAAAATAAACAAGAGCAGGATTTTCATATCTGCTTCTCTATTCAATCTTTTACAACATCATATATTATATTGCGTCTGTAAAACTTCATCAAGTCTAAATTAAGTCAGTATTACCTTGAAAATTACCTGTCTTCGTGAATCAACCAAATGCATCGCATGAATACCCAAGGGTACTCAGATCACACACTGAGTGTCACTGACCTAATTTAAACAATAAAATAATTCATCAAGGCAGTAGGATATAAAAGGGACAGCAAAAGTTCCTAGCTTTCAGAGGCACAAATAATAACCAATTATGAGATGTAACTAAAGAAAAGACCCCACTTATAATGCAACAGAAAAGATGACATCCTTAGGAATAAACCCAAGAGGAAACATTGAAAACCTATACAAAGAAAATTGTTACCCACTCTTATAAAAACAAAGAGACAAATAGGAAAAACAGGCCCTGTTCATGGTCATGACGTCACAACTTCATTAAGATTCAGTTCTCCCTAATTTATAAACTTATTATGACCCCAATAAAAGTTCTAAAGAGATTTTTCTTTCTGGAGTTGGGACAAATTGATACTAAGGTTAATTGATACTAAGGCAAAATTAACATGTAAGCATAGGTAGGAAAACGCAGAAAAGGAAGTGGTATAAGGAAGGAAGTAGCCTGACCAAACATTTTTTAACATTACATAGCCTCTGTAATTATGACATTGTGGTTATGGCACATAAAGAGACAGACCAGTGGAATAGACTATAAAGTCCATAAATAAACCAAACTCCATATGGAAATCTATATGTTTAAGATGATATCTCAAGTCACTCAGGCAAAGACAGGTTTTATAATAAACAGTATTGCCACACTGCATAAACATTTGGAAAAGGATTGAACTAGTTCCATTCCTCACGTAGCATACAAAAATAAATTCTAAATGGGCTGGAGATTTAAGTATAAAAACCTAAATTATCCTACTACTAAAAGAAAGCATGAGAGGATCCTTCTATATTCTGAGTATAGCAATATTTTGTGACTATGGATCCAAAGCCAGATGAAATCAATCAAAAATGTGATTATTTTGACTACAAAATATAGTTTTAAGTTTTGTATGGCCAAATATTTATAACTTCATAAAACTGGAAGCAAATTTTTCCAACATATATCATAGATAAAACACGGACATACCTTAATATCCCCAAACATCCTATAGAAAAATGAACAGGGACATACACAGACAGACATAAAAATACTTGTGAAATCTAACAGAAAAATGGGGCCTCCCTGATGGTGCAATGGGTAAGCACAGCACTATGAAGCTATCCAGAGCCACTGCAGCATGAGTTTGATATCCGGCCAGGGAGCTTCTCACATGGCACAGCAGACCTCTCCTGCCTCACCCGCTGCTCCTCTCAGCAGTGGATTTCAGTCAGCCTGCCTTTTCTGCTCCCCACTCTGTCTCTGGTGAATCCTCTACCACCCCACACCTCTGCCCTACACCCCAGCTTGTATGCATAAATAAATCTTTTTTTAAAAATCTAACAGAAAAAAGCTTCAATTTCACATATAATCAGAGAAATGAAAATTAAGATTTCCTTGAGATGCTACTTTTCACCCAGCAGATTGGCAAAATGTTTTAATTTTGATAATATATTTTGTTGACTTTATTGAAAGCTGTGAAAAAAAAGAGACAGCTATTTGAACACATTTTTGGTATGAATGCACACTGCACAACGCCTACGGAGAAGAACTGGGCAGTACTAACAAAACTGTGTATTTATTTACCTAGTTCCCCCAACCCCTAAAGATACACCTTCAACAGTAAGAATATACATACCTCAAGTAGCATGGTACGTACACAATCCATCACTGTAGATAATACTGGAAACCCCATACATTCTCAGACATAGGAAATTGGTTGAAAAAAGCATGTTACACACAGACAAGGAAGTCATATGCCACAGTCAAAGAGAATGGGAAAGGTGTCTATCAACTGAGATGGGATTTCTAGAACATATTATTGAGGGGGAAAGCAAGATGCAAAAGAATATAGAGTATATTATCTTTTGTTTAGGAAAACATAACTGTTTGCTTATTTTTGCAAGAAAGAAAACCAGAAAAAAACAGATTGCCTCAGAGGATAGGAGAGGAGATAGAGTGACAGGAATATTGGAAGTGGGGTGACTTCTTGGGGTGATTTTTGCACAGTCTTGCCTTTG
This sequence comes from Scalopus aquaticus, assembly GCA_004024925.1. Lineage (NCBI taxonomy): Eukaryota > Metazoa > Chordata > Mammalia > Eulipotyphla > Talpidae > Scalopus > Scalopus aquaticus. Next base: position 133,002 of record PVIJ01000835.1, read on the forward strand.
GGATGCATATTTATATTCTGCATGATCAAAAATAAGACTGACTCTACAAAGAACAAGGAGAACAAAAACTAAAACTGAAAGCCAACAGAAGCAAACGACCCAAACTTTAAGTCAAATAAATCTAATCATGAACAAACATCAGACGGACCCAAACTGAACCATGCTAAAGGGGTCAAGAAATAAGAACTAATCCCAGTAATATCTGAACCAAGGATGACAACTACAGGCCTTCAGTCCCAAGAAAAAAGCCACTCATTCATAGACAACTCTTTTAACTAGACTTTTCACAGGGAAAGGAGCGCAGCAGTTTTGAAACCATTTTCCATATATCTGCGGGCTTGAATATTTGTGTAAATGTGTGATACTGTTAGAAGCCAAGGTTCTTACTGTGGAAGAAGGGAAGTTCAAATAGGGGATGAGAAGAGGCGATGAAGAACCTGTGGGGATGGAAGAACCTGTTGAGGGAAACAGCAAAAAATCCGTGTGTGTGTGTGTGTGTGTGTGTGTGTGTGTGTGTGTGTGTGTGTGAGAGAGAGAGAGAGAGAGAGAGAAACGTATTTAATTTCAAATATGTATAATGTCAAATGTGTGCGTGTATGTGTGTAAATATATTTACATACTGCAATGCTTGGATGTATGAATGTCAGTACAGATCCTAGATTTTAAGGGGTCTAAAAGCAATGACACTCAGGTCACAGGGGGCCTAGATCTTATTTTTAAATAGCATTCTCCACTGAAAGAACCCATTTCCCTTAGCAAGATGCTGATTCCAAGACTAGGGCAGGGAAGGTACAAGGTGACCCTAGAACATCTCTTGTTAGTACCAGGAAGTAAACAATGATGCCAGCTTCATACTCCAAATGATGATGGTAGCAGGTCAAAAGCACACGGGAGCTAATCTGGAAAGGGATCTCACCAGCTACATCTGGGGCAATTTCTGCATCAAAATAAATAATAATAGCAATTGAGTAGAACCCCATGACTAGAACTGGTATCTATGTGACTGTTCTGATGAAACACCACAGCAGAAGCAGAAGCAGGAGGAGGATACAAGAGGGCAGGAGGAGCAGAGCGGGAGGCCGGAGGAGAGGGGAGAAGGAAGGAGGGAGGGAAAGCTCTTCAGCAAAGGACGACGGCCAGGGATAAAAGTGGAGAAAGCAGGGGAGCTGGAAAAATCACCACTTTGTGACCAACTTAGTAAAGATTGGCTGGGAAGCCCAGTTGGGGGATGATGGGCGAGGACAGAGGGGAAATTTGGATGAAAAGCAGGGTAACTGCAGGTTAAAGTATCTCCCCACAGATCACTTAGTAGCTAGCAGGGGAAAGAGTGACATACAGCACAGGAGCCAGGTGTCAGAGCTAATGTCGCCTCGGGGGGTGGCTGGAGAGCATATGCCTGCCAATGTGGCATGTTGGACTAGCACAACAGACCAGCTGCAGGTACAGAACTTGAATCATGAGGAAACCTCTGCCAAAGGCAAACTGAGGAACATCCTGCATTTTGACCTGTTCTTCAACATCAGTGTTGGGGATGACCAAGAAAGCCTGAAGAACTGACCTGGACCGAAGGTTATTTGAGGAAGCCTGACAACTAAATGCAGTGTGACCCTGGACTGGAAAGATTTGGAACATGGACTGCAGAACAGGACACGTAATAGAGGGTTAACATTAGGCACGCAATGACAGCCATCTTCCAGTTCTAAAGGGGCCAAATCCCGATTTGGCCCAAGTCCCCAATGTTCCCTTCCCTTGGCCACGACATGTCACCTTGGCCAACGAATAAGGAGGTATTCCAAAGAGAGCATAGCCCCAGACTCAACAATTGTTTCTGCCCAAAGAATAGGCATGACTTAAGTACCCCAGACCTCTGTGGTGCATGCAGTTGGCCAGAGCATGCCCAGAGGGCATCCTGGAGAAGCCTTGGCCAGTTGGATATCCAAATCAGAAGGGATGGTCTTCTCATCACCCTCAGCCAGAATGGACATGCCCTGAAGGGCCAAATTGCAAAACTCTCCCCAACTGGAGTGCAATGACCTCTATGCACCCGGCCGCCAGCCCAGGCCCCGTGATCGCCCCTCCAGACCTGGCTGACCAACAGGAGGTGCCATCATCCCAGTGATTCGTCCAGCATAAAAATGGGGGGGGGGGACGTTTGGAATAAGAAATGAGTGATCTGTCACGTTTATATGTGTTTTTCTTCCTGGAGATTTATTCTGGATTATCGCATCGACACCACTCACGTCCTGAGAGTGGCTTTTGTGCAGAAAACAAAAGGAAAATTCAAGCGCGCCTTTATGTTCTTAGAGATTTTCAGTTGGTCCAACCTGGCATCAGCACACCCTTGGGCCCATCAGGTCGTGCTGGCAGCAGAAGGGGCAGGCCCAGTGAGGAGTCTGTGTTTCCACACTTTACAGTTGCTGCAGCAGTTCGGAGACTGCACAACGCTCTCCCCCATGGCCAGGTGAACACCAAAGGGTTCCAGTTGGGCAGGCAGGGGTGAGGGAAGAGAGGAGGGGGCATGGAAATTCAGGGAAATGGGTCTGACATCTGTAACGACAGTTCTGTCATCTCTTGTAGTTCTTCTAAAAGTATTTGCTTCTCTGCTCTTGAATCTCATTTGAGGTCAAGATGCAATTTGGGTTCAAACTAATAACAAGGCTTTGACAGCAGAGGTCTGCTTGCAGGAGTCAAAGCAACACTCAGCTGCTGGGGCCAAGATCACACAGAGAAGAAAAGCAGAGCTCGGTTTATCTCCGAGATGAGGGTGACCCAGAGCACGGCCTCGCACAAGGACTAAGCGGTTAACAGCAGTGACACTCCATGAACGGAGCAAATGTTCAGTGGCTGCTTGACAACAGGCGACACAATTGCCTGCCTCAAAGTCCATTTTGTCTTCTCTCTCCTCTACAGGAAAACACTACAGTGAATTCCCCAAATGACAGTCACGGTGGACTCCAGCATTTTATAAAAAAATTAATTAAAAACCTGTCTTTATCAGCCCCAGATCCAAAGTGCCACTTCAGCCTCACCACTCCTCGCTGTGAGAAGCAGGAAAGCTCAGGCTCACAACCCAGAAAGCTCCCATTTAAAAGACTACCACACACCATGTTTTCTTTTCACTGGCCTCGACTGTGTTATCTCAGGTGAGAGAAAGCTAAAAAGAATGACCTTGTATATGCAGCTGGGGAAGACCGGGAGTGACTCAGGAGACGGGGCCCATCATCCCAGGTGGGGTCCTTTCCTACCCAGCTATGGACAAGGTCAAAGCTGGTTGCATCTTTGGGCTGCCCAGGGTGAGGGAGAGCAGTTGAGGGATGGCAGATAATTAATGCCAACGAGGACCTTTCTCCCTTTATTTGCCACAACTCTGGGGAGTCACAATTCCAGATGCCTAAAATGAGAGAAATGGCTCCCACACGTGTGCTCCTTCTTCCCAGGAGGAATGGCATCAGCTTGGCCAACGCACAGGGGCTCGCCTGGTGGCCTTTGAAAGCTGTTCTATACACTGCTGCAGGTGAGTGGAGAGTAAAGAATCCCAGGAAGTCTTCCCTCCTCAGAGTTTTCTTGAAAGTGCAGCTCTCAGCTCTAAGAGCCTGATGCAGCCACTTACTTGCCAGGTCACCCCAACTGTCCCAAGGCTGCTGCATGGCCTGCTACTCAATACCCGGGGTTCACAAAGAGAAGTCCGTCTGACGGGATTCCTCCTGAGAGCCTGGAATGGGGACTAGGCAGTCAGCTGGCCAGTGCCACTCGGAGCACAAAGGCAGAGGCCTATGGTGCCAGGTGTGTTTAAAGTTCACCTTACCTTTGGTCCCCAGCGCTGCTGTGATGGCAGCATTGTGGGAAGGCATTCAGCCAGTAACATGCTTCTGTCAGAGCCGCTGCAAATGAAAGGGCGGTGATGGGAGGGGGGCTGCTTTTGTTCTGGGGGTAAATAAGCAGCCAGCCAGGGTTTTTTTTCTTCTTCTCTTCACATTCACGGACTGGGCTGGGAGGACTGCAAGTTTACTGACTTCTCTCACATTCCTCTTTCTCCATAAAAATGTGAGTCCTGGCTAAGGAGGACTGCTCTCCCTCCTTAGCTGGCCAACCTAGGAGATTACAGTGAGCCACCCGGCGTTTACCGAAAGCCCAGGCCTGGCGTAATGAGAAGGTTCTGACCACGGGCCGTTTCTCTGCACAGAACCGCTCCAAAGGCCGTCGGCACCCAGGAGGGAACACGCCCAAGAGCTCTACATTAAATGATGAGATGAGCTGAAAAAAACACAACTAAATCATCCCCAGTCCAGCACTCACATGAGCCCCTTGACTAAGAAAAGCGCTTCTCAGGACTCGGGTCTCGGCAGCCATTTGGCCAAGCACCAGCATTCCTCTCCACTGTGCCAACAACCAGGCAGTAAGGCCGCTCCGGCCTTTGATAAGCCAGGAGACGGTAACCTAAAAACAGGCCCCCTTGGCTTTCACTGCCAACCCCCTTTGACAAACTGGAGGGAAGGTGCTGGAGTGACACATAATTACCCAGGTAGGGACAGCCTGACCTGTCTTGGCAAAATGAGGACGGCAAGAGCGGACAGCCATGTGTGCAAGCCGCGTCAGGCACGGCTGCCCGGCTGGACCTCAGACACTGTGTTTAAAGCTCATGTACGCTGTGGGCGGGTGGGGTCAGGAGTGACGCAGCCTTTGTGTATAAAACTACCCTGGAATGAAAAAACACTGTCTCTCCGACCGGGCCAAGGGCCGATGCGTGGGCCAACAGCGGCTGGGACTCTCAGCTCCTCCTCAGCAGGGCTCGAGGTGGGGGTGGGGGAAGCCATGGCTCCAGCCCCCTCCCCAAAATAAGAATGAGAGCATCCTTGCCACACAGTCTTATACCCCCAGTGCCACTGAGCCACGTGGAACATTTTCGAAGCTAGGCCAAATCCACGCCTAAGGTCTTATCTGTTCAAGTCCTGGAGACATCTGGCCTTTGAGCTTTAGATTTCCCCAGATGGTTTACAACTGTGATCTCTGCACTGCCTTGCACCAAAAGAGCCACCAAAGAGAGCCCCACTTTGCTAGAGGCTGCTTTACAGAGCTGTTTATATGACAGAACCCAAGCCTTGGTGGGTTTCCAATTTGGGGGACCAGGAATCCCTTTCCCCAGAACAGAACCATCCAGCGATGTCATATGAGGAATTGTTTGTCGTACAATGAAAGCTCCATGACTTCCCAAGAGAAGGCTTGCCCTCCCCTTCACACTGAAGCTCCCACACCTTTCTTTCTGACCTCTGACTGAGGTCCCCTGTGCCGCCAGTCCATCCACGCCCTGGGAACTCCCATATGAAGAAGGGAAAGAAAGCCCTGGGCAGAGCCACAGTTTGTGCCAAAAATTTAGAAGTCAGACAGGCTGGCATGTCAGCCCTGTGCTCCACTGTCTTGCAGCAGAAGAGAGGCAGCACACCAGGGGCACTGGTCCCCATTTCCTAACGGTGGCTCTTACACACACACCCAAGTCCACCCCAGACACCATACTACCGGAGGGCCCCGGGAGGGCTGCCTCTATGCTCAGCAACACCAGCAACCCTCTGGCATCAGGGCTGCCTGAGCAGATGATAGGGCAAGGTCAGTAGCAGCATCCTGGCAGGGCCCTGGACCTCATATTCCCAGGAAGTCTGGCTCATGTGTGGCAACCTGGCAGGACGGGGACCCAGGAAGCACAGGGCGGACAGCCTGTGGGCCAGAACACAAGGCGCCACCGCACAGGTTAGCAATCAGGGTTTGCAGGCCAGGCTGAGCAGGTCCCCCTGCAGGCTCCTTCCGGCGTCACCACCACTGGTGGCCAACAGGTGGCAGGAGAGCTTTGGGGAGCGCTCACCTGCGGGCCATGCTGGTCCTGCCGCAGTCAGCAAAGGCCGAAGTCTCCCTCAAACAAGAGGAAGAGACACTGGGGAAGGAACAGCAGGAGAGGAACAAGCAGAAGGGGCGCCCCTGCACAGAGGAGCAGCGAGGAGCAATCCAGGCCAGAACCCCGCTTCTTCCTGCCAGGGCGGACTTCTGGTGGATCAGACCTGCGCAGCAGGGTATCTGAGACCCCCAGGACCTCCATCTCAAGACACCAGGCTCCCCCAGGCGCCTGCTGTGCCCACCAAGGCCTGTGAGATTGGGCTGGTCCTCTGTCCCCAAGCAGGTTTTAAGTGACTCGTAAAGAGTAAGAGTCAGGAGCGGGAAGTGACTGGTGGAGGAGCTCACACCCCCTGAGACCTGGGGTCGTGGCTGTGATCAGCACCTTTTCTTGACATCTTGCTACAGAACAGTGATTTTAAAAATTATGGTTTTTTGGAGAACCGGAATGGTAACACAGCAATTTTGCCTCTTTGTAACTAACATTTCCTACCAGCAAATTCCAAAGCTAACAGAGGGAACCCCTTCGGCAACGCCACTGCACGGTATTATGTATGGCCTCACACGTTACAGACAGTGAAAGGAATCCATCAGGTTTAATTGGTTCTGCTCTGGTCTCAACAGAGGGCTCTAGAAGCCTCCCATATACTTTACAATTTTAAGTTTGAGAACCCTAAACTAATGATGTGAAACTAATGTAGTGTAACACCAAGTGCCCTCTCTGCCAGTAGGAAATAATTTTTGCAGTGCTTCTAAAAACCAAACCAAACCAAACAAATAAATCAAATGATTTTACAATGTGGAAAAGCCATGAGCAGGCTGGGCTGGAGCTCTGTTTGGGGGAAACAGGCAGTTTGCGCAGCTCGAAGCGACTCAGCCCCCGGCCAGGAGCAGCTCGCGGGGCCTGCAGCTGGGCGCAGCACCGGGGGCCTCTGGTCCAGCTCGCTTGGGAAAACAATCTGGGCCACAAATTCAAAATGACAGTTTTAACAAATACGATTTCAGCTTTTATATTTGGATTTAGGAGGGGGATGATGGCCTTACCCAGGAATCACTATTAAATAATAAGCTTATAACATATTTGCTGACGGCAATAAAGACCCTGCTGCAAATTAACTTTAAAATGTGCTGCTGATACGACTCGTATTTAGAAGGAAAACAAAGCTGACGACGGGGCAGATTTAGGCGCGGGGCGAGCACACAGAAATGTACACAGAGTTCATCGGCGCTCTGGCTACCTGAACGTCCAGGCGAGCTTTTAAAATTCAAGTTGCTTCTTGAAAGATTTAGAAAAAAAACCCTTTTTCCCCCCTGAACTCATGAGAATACCAATTTTTTAAAAAGCATTTTAGACGGGCTCAGGCTCTGACAATTTCAGCTTCTTGGACATGGAAGCATTTTCAATGCATTTATTTTATCATGAAATTGCAATATTTGTTAATGAAACAGAATTGGTTGCATCTGTCTGTTTACAAGTGTTTAATATCCACCAGTCATTTGACCAATGTAGAGAGCAAATAAATATTTTCTCCCCGTCATTTTTTTAATTTCCCCAAAACAAGCACTCCTTTATTATCTGTGACCCATTTGAATGAGAATTATTGTTAAAGAGTTGCAGGTTTTTATACCTGCCAGAGTGTTTAAGATCTCAAAGCACCATATTTCTCTGGAACATTTTTGTTGAGCTTAAACACAGTCTTACCTGCCTATCTTCTATTACTTGAGGTCAGGCAACATAGCGCTTTGGAAAAGATAAACAGGCTCCCATTAAAGCAAGGAAATAAATAACTAATGAAGAGGCCTTATCCAAGCACTAGAAAATATTCATCTGTTTTGGAAAATGCCTACAAATAAAGGGGCGAGTATGCCTGCTGCTCACGTCCCTGACAGGCTTCCAGGGAAAAGTTCAACCCCGGACTAGGTTTGCATTTATTGAAGAAATTAAAGGGATGTGGGTCTACAAATCATTTCTTATTCACTCATCCGCCAGAAGCAAAGCACCTATGGGGACTTTCTGTACGGGGACTTGGAGTTTCTGAGAGCAGGGGCACAAAGCAAAGGCTGCGTTGCTGCTGTTTAGAAACGAATCCAGCTAATACCTGACCACGGCGAACTTTCCTGCCGTTCAGCACTTTAACATCGGAAGCATGTGACCGACCGCTCTCCCAGATGCCCGTTATTAATTGCACGCTCTTTGATGTCTGAATGTCGATGGAATCTACAAAGGCATTATCGTAAGAAAATAATGCCTTCTGAAAAACTCCTGACTGGTAAACTCCACGTGCTCCCCCATTCTTTCGCTCGCCTCCAGTGGCCCTGTAAAAATACCCCCAAACCCTGCACATTTTACCCAGAGTTGGGGGTGGGGGGGAATATGAATTTCAAAACTTGTCTAAAATTTCTCCTTCGCTGGGGGGGAGAGGAGTGCCATATTTACTCCTTCAAGAAGCCTCTATATAATTGAAAACAAAAAATTTCTGAGATGCTTAGGGTTCAGGAATTTGCATGAACAGAACTATAAAGAAAGCAAAAAGGACAAGGGAGTGGGGGGACAGGAAAACCAAGGTTAAACAGCTCCACTGGACAAGTGAACAGAGCCCGCCTCGTCACAAATACCTACACTGCACTGATATTTATTTTCTCCCAAGAGACAACTTTATTTTTTAAAGGCTTATCATGAGGGAAATCGCTGACTATAGGTAAATTTCTTTTCTCAGGCGGAACTCAAATAGAGAGAGATATTGTTATAACATGGTTTCTTGTGTGCAATTTCAAAACAAATAGACTTTTGTTTTTACAAACCATTTATTGGGGGGGATTTATTTGAAGAAAAATTCTCCTTTGCAAAGAAAAATTTATAAAAAGCTCCATGTGCAGATGACTTGACCCACTGCCTATCATAACATCTTTACACATCTCAGGGATTGAACAGAGTGAAAGGGAAAGAGTGAAGAGGGCTGGAAGGGCAGCCCAGGCGCTTTGCACGGATGGCTGATTTCCTATGCAAAGCTCAGGGATACATCCATCCCAGAAACATTTGTTTATCATGAGAAAATATTTGAGACACCAAATATTGAATTCTTTCACATTTTGAGGCAAGGTCTTTTTGCCATCTGGAATTAGGTATGCTAGTGAAGCTTGTATTTTCAAATATTAGATTTTCTCTCGTTCTCCGAAAATCTCTCAAGCACAGAAATGAACAATCTCACTTTTCCAAAAATAGAATTAGAGTGAGAGACAACGGAAAGGGAGAATTTTTAAAGAAAAAGGAATCATTTCCAAAGAATGAAGCTGAAAAAAAAAAAAGATCACACACACTGTGACACTGTGTATCTTACTTGGAGTTAAACTAAATAACCTCGACAGATCACCAAGCAAAAAAAAGGACTGGGTATTTGCTATCTGAAATGATGCACAATTAAAAGTAAAGTAAATATTTAAAATAATCTTCCTGCTGAAAAGAAAGAATCAGAAAATTAAACATTTACAGCCAGGAATCTTGGAATGTCGATTCTTCTCCTCTTACACAGCGCACGGGTACAAAATAAATGTAGAGATGGCATTTCCGACCCTTTAAAGATTCCCTCAGCAAAGAACATCACGGGGTCGCTGTGCACCAGCTCCACAAATGGAACGATGTTATTAGTCAAAGGTAAACCCTCCCTGGCTTCCCAGTAAATCTAAATGTGTACGAAATTAAAATGGAAACAAGGAGCAGTCTAGTGTTAGTCCTCTCAAAATACTAATTTAATAACTCTCCAAGAAACAGAGTGTTTTAGGAAAGGCGACCCAGATGTCAGCATATAAAATCAAGCTATAAAGTGCCCTTCAAATATATTTCAATCATTTTTAAATATTTACATTTAATAAGGATAAGTTTTTATGGCAAGAGAGAGGTAATTACACTTATCATTCATGGAAAAATGTAGTTTTAATGGCTTGTATATTGATTTGCAAAAGGTGAAATAGTAACCTAAAATATGTCATCGTCCTTTTTTTCCCATCTGTTCGGCAACTTGTGCTTTTACAAAAGCGAAATGACATGCCGTTCGTGCTGGTGTTAGGGCTGGATAGGGGGAGCAGCCGTTGGAGGAAAAAAAAGTACTCTCCCATACATTCTCCCCTCTTTTCTCTATGTCTCCTGTTCTGCTAAACTGAAACCCCAAATATTTGCGCTTTGGGGGATAATTAGAAGAATCTTATCGGACTTTTATAGCCCTTCCTAATGAGGCTATTTATTTGGCAAACATCAACCAGCAGAAGGATTAGCAACACCTTGATACGGACGCTATAGGAGCTGCTAGCCTCCTGCCTGCTATACACAAAAGCCTATCTTATCAGTAGAACAGGCTTGGTGCGGGCAAGTCATGGCTTCTGAAAATTCACCAGGGGTCAGCCTTCATTAGTCAGAAGTTCTGAGACCAGAGGCCCGAGCAAATTCAGGTCTGGCCACTTTGAGGCCAGCAACCCTGAAGTAACTCGGGACCATGGGCTGCTGGGAAGAGAGGGAGGGGCTGGCGGAGCCCATCATCTGGGTGGGTCTTGGGAGAAGTATCACTGACATTCAGCATGCAGCCACCCTGGGGAGGACCTGGGCCTCCAAACCCCAGGGGCCTTCCCCTTCACAAGGAAATAGAGCCACTTCAGAGATCTCAAAGAGCAACGCCAAACAGACTTTCTCTGCTTGTCTGCAACAGCAGGGAGAAGGCAACCAAGGCAGCGGGTGACCTGTCCTAAAACGCCGCGCTCCCAGCCCTCTTTATTCTGATGCTTTAACAATCTCAGAGAACAAGTATTAATTTGATTAAAAGTAATTTTAAAAGTGATTTAAGATGAATTCATACATAAAATACTCTCACCTCTGGCAAGAGGGCAAAGGGCTTTGCATGTCTGGACTGGGAAGTCCTGACACATTCTGGAACTGTAAGAAGGGCAGACTAGAGAAATAAACAAACCGCTCGGGCCAGCTTTGCAAAATCCGCCAGCATGGAATTCCCAGTCCAAGGCTTCTGACTTCATTTTGGGCAACCAGACTGGAGGGGACAACCTTGAGGCGAGATGACAGGGGTTAGGTTTGCAAATGACCTAAGGTGGATAAATATTTGTAAAACACTTTGAGAGTTAATGAGCTACACAAGCACCCCGGCTACAGTAAAGGCCTCCATTCCGTCACTTAGGAAATTTTTCAGGGGAGCGAACATTTGAGGCCCAAGTCTAAATGTGGCCTGAGGGAGCAGACCCCTGCGGGACCATGGCCAGGCTCTGGGTGGCAGAAGATCCCATAAAGAGCACTCTATCCTGAGTTGGCCCAGAGAGACAGATATTTTTGAGCTCCAATTTCTGCCCTAACCGAGCAGCCTCTTTGATGTCAGTAAGCCCACCTATGGGTTCTCCCTTGGAATGCTCGGTGATTCTACCTTTCTGGCAAAGCCACAGGACCCCCAGAATAAGGATGGGAGGACCAGTCTGGGAGGCGGTCACCCCTCCCCTCCAGAGGCCAGCGCTTGACAACATCCAATCCTTGGGAGGGAGGGAGGACTGAGGCTGTCAGGTTGGCCTCACTCTCTTTGTCTAAGACAGGCACCCTAACCACAAAAACAACTCTTGCAATTGGCACGGCTTCCATTACCATAGCAACTGGTGCTTCTAGAAAGGCTAATGCATTGGCGTGGGACTCACAGCCAAATTACAATTTCCGCAGCTCAGCTTGCTCCTCACTCATCCCCTGCCCCTCCTCTGGGGCCTTCACGAGCTTGGGTCCTAGGCCGCAGGACCACACGGCAACACAGGCCACAGCTGCTGGATTCTGCCCCAAGAGTGACTGCGCACCAGTGCCCCAAATGCTGAGACAGGTGAGCCCCCAAAGGAGTCCGCTGGGTTTCTATAGCAACGGAATATTTGTTGGACCGAGGTCTCCATGGGGGCAGGGGAAGGAGGAAAGGTAGTTTTCCATTCCTGTTACGGAAGCAGCAGGGTCAGTGAGCCCTTGGGCCTCTCACATGGCCAGAGAAGGCCCCACTGGGCTCTGTCCACAAGGGACAGTGGGCTTGGGACACTCAGTCACTGACACTGGCAGGCTGGGGAAGAGAAAGGCACTGAGGGCCCCTCCTACCCAAAACAGCCATGCTGACTGGAGGACAGTGACGCGCACGTGTCCCCTGAAGCCATGGACTCGGCCAGCCACACACCAGACACCCAGAAGCCCTCAAACACCCACTCAGATTGAGTGACTAGACATGCTGGTCTCTAAACTGCCCCCCAAAGGGATAAGGAGAAGTAAGGAACACTCGGGCCCAGCTCTGAACCACAGATGAGGGTGTCGGCGAAGACATGAAGAACGCTTGGTTTGAACCTTGGCAGCCTGGACACATCTGCGGCAGCATGGGTCTCTGGCTGGGCGAAACAGCTCTTTGACCATCTAAGTAACAGCCCTCCATGAGGGCCTATTCCACAAACTCAGAGAGACTGGCGATGGGCTATTAGCGACAGCTCTTTTCATGTGGAATTACTTCTACTGGCACTGATTCGCCATCATTTGAAAGCCTTAACCCAAACGGATGGGCGCTCGCCCCAGCCCAGGGCTGGCTGGACCCAGGCAGCGGCCTCCATGTGCTAGCTATTACCAGGTTGTTTGGTCCTGTCCCCCATCGGCATTTGTTGCTGAGCACTGAGAAACTGCTGTCAGGAAATGTTCTTTTCTAAATTACATAATTAGGGTATTGGGGAGTGTAGTGAAGGCAGATTAGGGGCATCACTTGTTCTTACTGCAAGCTATGATTCAAAGCACATAAGTAAACACTTAAACTACGTGAATGGTTTAATATTGATTAAACAATGATCTCCGAGACTAAACTCTAAGCATGGTAGGTAGAAGGAGCTGGAAGCAGAAAAAACAAAGTCGGCTGAAGAGTGTGCATTGATTTACAGAGAAGTGTGGACTTTGACCCGACGGATCAAAATCAGGATTTGGAATGATTACCTAAAATAAAGTCCTAGGGTCCCACCCCTGCAAGCTGATGGTAGGGCTGGGGGTAAATGGTCAGGGTCGGGGGTCAAGTTCTTCCCTCACAAAGACCAGCTTCTCACCCACACCCACTTCCAGAAATAGACTCAGGCAAAGCACCGGCTCAAATTGCGTTTCATTTGTTTCTAACTACGGGCCACGGACTTCAACTTGATTAGAAAATTGTGCTGATGCTTCCTGTGAAGTGTATCCTGAACTTTCCACAGGAATTTCAGAAGGGTTTTCTGCATACACCAGCTTCCTCCCAATGACATTACCCCTGCCAGGCAGTGCCCGTGCCAGACAGGTAGAAGGGCTGCCCAGCGTGCCCTGGGTGGGGAAGGCAGGGTGTGGCTCAGAAAACAGAACAGCTCTCTCCTCCTTCCTGGGGTCCATTAATCCAGCTAGTCACAGGGTCTGCCACCTCTGGCCTCTCCCCCCTGCTGGCCCATCTTTTGTGTTTGCGCTCCCCCACCCTCTACCTGGATTTGGAGCAGGAGACTGCAGCTGAGTGGGATGAAGAATAACAACGCCCCTACTAAACACAATTGAGTCTTTAGAAACTTACTCTGCACTAAGCATTTTAAACTCTTGTTCAGCACACTGAATTGTCATGACAATTTGCAGTACGTATTATTTTCTACCCCCATTTCCTAGATGACAAAACTGAGAGTCAGTAATGGCAATTCATCCAAGATCATACAGCAATTTCTTTTTTTTTTTTAAAGATTTATTTTTTATTTATACATACAAGATGGGGTACAGGCCAGAGGCGTGGGGCGGCGAGAGGGTTCACCAGAGCCAGAGCGGGGAGCAGAACAGGCAGATCAGAAATACACTGCTGAGGGGAGCAGCAGGCGAGGCAGGAGAGGTCTGCCGCCCCATGTGGGATTCTCCCTGGCCAGGTGTCGAACTCGCGTCACCGCTGCCGACAGCTCCACAGCGCAGCGCTTAACCGCTGCGCCACCGGAGAGGCCCCATACAGCAATTTCAAACCTTTTATTTAACAAACACTGGCATGACTCTTATTTGAGGCCAGGCACTATTCTAAAAGTTGTATAAATATCGATTAAATCTGCAATGTGCCCTTGAGTAGTAGGATGTTATCATCGCCATTTTAAAATGAATAAACTCAGGGACAGAGAGGTTAGCTCATTTTCCCAGCATCACACAGTAAGTGGCCGGGCCAAGATTCTAAGGTAGGCAGTCTGAGCCCAAGTTCCTGAGGCCTCCACAGGACTGAGTGCAGTCCTGAACAAAAAGAAAGAAGCCCATCCCCCATACACAAAGTGCTCCTGTGAGGCAGCAGTGGTGGCGCTGTGCTGACATGGAAAGCAATGGACAGAGAGTCTAGAAGCCTGGGCTAACCCAGCTCTGCTATGTGGTAGCTGGTGAAGACCCTCCCTTCTCTGGGTCTCACTACCTGGAAGCTAAGGTAACTGGAGCCCAGGGAACCTCCGTGGTCTCAAACTCAGCCTCTAGAGGATTAATGGGGTTCAGGTAAGTCTGCCGAGAGGTCTAGGAGACGGGAGGTGAAGACTGCAGCAGAAAGAAGGGAAGGCCTGCCCTGTACCTTCCAAACCCTTCCTCACCTTCCCACTTGTGTCAAACCTAGAGGTATTTCCTGCTGGAAAATTCTAGTCACTCCCTTTCATCTGCACAGACGCTGGTACTTCTTGCTAAAGACAGAACCACCTCCCATGACCTTTTCATCTCTGCCAATGCTGAGGAACCAGCAGATGCAGACTATGGGGAGGGATACAAAGTGAAAATCCTGCAAAGGTTAGTTTCTTGTTTCTATGTTCAAAATCTATCCGAAGAAGAGAGAGCAAGTGAGGAGCGAGCACACCCTCTGATGCTTATGCCACACTGCCGTAAACAGCTGCGGGGGTGGGGGGTGCATGGAGAACCCACAAAGATGCCTTTGACAAAGCCTTCCAGCCTGGGGTCTCAGACCTCGCTTCCGTGCACTGGGGGCAGGCGACAGCCATCGGGGGGGCACCCTGCCTCCACGTCCATGTGGCTCCAGCGCTCTGCGGCCACCTCCCCGCCCTGAGCCCATCCAGCAGATGGACTGCGACAGGTGATCCTTGCTGTTTGCAGATTCTATTTCCCCACTACAGCTTATTAGTAATGCCCAAAAGCAATAACCATTGCACTCTTTCTGTGCTTAAGGCAACGAGAACTTCCAGCACCGACGTGCAGTGAGGGCGGAGGCGAGCCAGGCGGTGCGCTGCCTTCTCACCCAGCTCTCACACTGCCAGCAAGTCTGCGCGCTAGAGTGCCATGCTTTTGGTCGGTGACTTTGCTGTTTAAAATGGCCCCAGTACACCTCTGCCGCGATGTACCCGACAGAGAAATACCGTGTTGGAGAGTGAGCGTGAGTCAGGCTGCCACCGAGCGTGCGCGTCAGAGAAACACACTCACGTGTGCAGCTGACCTTCATGACAGGAATTTCAGCTCCAAGTGTTCACTTCCACGAGAGATTTCTTGTTAATGAGTAATGTGAGTTTTGTGTTGATAAATACAGTATGGTAGCATGATGTATTTTCCTTATGCCTTTCTTAACGTTTTCTTCCCCCTCGTTTACGCTATTACATGCAATTTACAACATACAAAATACATGCCCATCGACAGTCCAGCTTATCAGTAAGGCTGCCAGTCAGCAGCAGACTGTGAGTAGTTCAGGTTGGAGAGTCAAAAACTATACACGAATTTTCAACTATATGTGTTGGGGGGGACCAGCGCCCACAATCCCCATGCTGTTCAAGGGTCAATTTAGACAAAATAAGATGTCTCTAAACATAAACAAGGATATGACTTGACCAGCTGATGAACACGCTGGGACCAGAGGCTCACAGGCGCCAAGTGCTGTGTTCTCTCTAGAAGCTGCAGCTCAGTGTTTGCCGACTCAGTATTTGTGCAAAGATGATAGAAGGTAACCGCTGTGAGTTACAGAGCGGCCTGGAGTCTCGTTCCTACCGAGGCAGTGTAGGCCAGTCACAGGAGGGGGGATTAAAGCAGATGGGGCCGAGCACTGACGCCAGGCACTATTCAGGGAGGGCTGTTTTTCCAGACCAGCTCGGTCCCCAGTACTGACCTCATGGTGACCTGTCTTTGTCCTTAACTGCAGTGTTGAAAGCCATACCGACGACCACTAACAACAACCGAGCACTCCCTGGGAGCCAGGCGCACACCGAAGACTCAGCATTTCCCCCGTGAGGGGAACACCGGGCAGCTGCAGGTGTCGAGTGTTGTCAGGAGCGTGTGTCATGGCAGCGAGTGGCAGCACGCTCACTGCGCAGGGCTGCGTGGGGCAAGCCTTTGCCTCAGGACTGCGAGACCATCTTCTAGCTCTGGAGTGCCCCGGGGAAGACGGAGAAAAGAGGAGCTCACCCCAGCCTCGAAACAGTGTCCTGAGAGGGCAGCCAGCCTGTGCCCATGCCGTACCCTCCTGCTGTCCCCACCCAGCCCACCCACTACAGGGCAGAACTGCCCCTCTGCTGCCCCTACCGTGCGAGACGCCCAGGCCTCTCGCCCCCATCCTCCCCGGCCTGGCCTGCTGGAGGGACCCAGATGCAGACTGATGGTCCGATGGGGGCCTCCGCTCCGCCTCTGCCAAGAGGGGCCGATCCGAGCATGCTGCCTGTTGCCCCACGGGCCTGTGCT
Organism: Scalopus aquaticus; assembly: GCA_004024925.1. Classification (NCBI taxonomy): domain Eukaryota; kingdom Metazoa; phylum Chordata; class Mammalia; order Eulipotyphla; family Talpidae; genus Scalopus; species Scalopus aquaticus. The sequence continues at coordinate 149,554 of PVIJ01000835.1, forward strand.
CCTGACACCCCGGCCTCTGGTTTTTCCCCTCTGTAAAGCAAAATGGGAGTAACTACTCTCCTACTTCCCAGTTTTCACATCTATCATCTCACAATATTAGAAGAGAACAGTTAGGGATGGCAAAGAGTACAAAGACCATAATCGCTATTGCTGCACTTTATAAAATCAAGTGAATAAGCAATATTCCCTGCACACACTGAGTTAGGGCGGGCCAGGCTCCTCAAAAGGAAAAGCCAAATTCTCAGAATTTTCCTGTCACTGAGCGCCCTATGAAGGAGGCATACAAGGCATTCACTGACCAGCTGCAGGTACCAATTAGCTCCGGGACTCCGGGATACTGACAGCCCTACACACAGACAGTGCGAATGCTCAGAAACAGCCCCCTGAAAGGTGAGAAGATGGAGCGATGGGCCCCTCTCCAGCTGGGCCTCAGACAAGATGTAAATAAGGCTGAGCAGGGAGGAGGGTCAGGCCAATTCTCCCCTCCTGCTGGGAGTGGGAGTGTGACCCAGTCCCAGCAGCCCCACCTGCCTCTCGGCTGGACCTGCCGGAAATCGGGGCCCAAGCCCGGACAGCAGGAGCCCAGGTAAGCCGCCCCAGGTGCAGAAGTGACCTTGGCTGCAGGAAGTCCTGTCTCCCGTCTGCAGCTAATTGCAGCGGCAGCAGAGGAGCCGACCTAATTACACGAAAGTATGTGGCTCCCACATTCCTGGGCCACCACACACTCACACCCCTCACAGTACTCACAGCCCCTGACTCATGCTTGGCCCCAGCCCCTCACTGGTTCCAATAAGCCCCCAAAGATGGCCCCTATTCCTGCACCCCTCTGGGTGCACTTTCTGGCTGCCCCAGCAGCAATTCCCTCCACTCTCCTCGCCTGTCTCTGAGGCACTTAACCCTCATCTTTGCCTAATGTAAATATTTAATCCTGCACAATTAGGGCTGCCCGTCACCTGCCTCCACCGTGTTCTCTTCTCATCCAAGTGGTCTCCTGTCAGACCCCAGAGCCAGAGTAGGACTCTCGGGGCTCGCCCACCCTACATATCTCCCCACACAGCCTGGCGCCCAGCTAACACCCCACAAACACCCACTGAAGACTCTAGAGGAGGCACCTGGGTGACCTCACTCTGTGAGAGACTTCAGAGTTCTCATCTGTCCAGTGGAGCTATCCACGTCTCCGCCCAGAGGTTCTGAGGGACGAAAAGCTACTGGTGGCCTGCAGGGCCGGCTGTCCACGAACACCACTGCAGTCAGCTGTGTGCCTGCTGGTTCCGGCCCTTGCACGTCAAAGAGGGGCCCATCCCTCCACAGGCCCCCAGGTCCTCGCAGGGCTCTGTGTCTGCAGCCTGCTCCTGCCACTTCCACGGCTCAGAATGGGGAGCCCGGTGGGCAGGGAGGAGGAAGGACAAAACTGGAGAAGGGCTGAGTTGGGAGACCAGGCCAATTTATATCATGAAAAGCCAGAGTGGGGGGCATCGAGGGAGGAAAGGAAAAAGTGGGTGTGGCGGCAGTGGGGCCCAGGGACCCAAGTGTGCTGCTGGGGTACGAGACAAGGACTCCCCACCTCCAAGTTTCCTTCCAAGGCCAATTAAGGGGATGCCTGCAATAACTTTAGGTGGTATGACTGCGCGGAGACCCCAGCGTGGGGGCCTGAGATGGTGTCACCACCCCATTATCCCTTTTCCCTATGAGGCATGTTTTCGTAATAGATAAGGAAAGTAAGGCTCAGAAAGGTGAAGTGACTTGTCCAAGGTTTCACAGAAAGGAAGAGGCAGAGCCAAGGCCGGCCCCAGACACCTGCCTCTGGGCCTGTGCTCCTAACCACTTCACACTGTGAGGGTGAGGGCGCTTCTTCACTCTCTCTTTATTCCAAACGTGGGGGTCGGAGGTACCCACCAATGCCTGCCAGTTCTTAAGGAGGTGCTGCCCTGTGAACCCACCCCTGTTTTCAGCAAACAGGACAAGAGGGGGTGGACTCTCTGGGGACACAGTGGGGAGGGACGGGCAGGGTGGAGGAGCCCCTCTTCCAGTAGTCCAGCACGAACACAAGCAAGACAGTGGGCGGTGACAACCACCAGGACCACGGCGCCCTGAGTGAAAGAGCTGTGCTCTAAGAGGGCTAGGAAATCTAGGGGGGCTTCTGGGAGGAAGTGATCCTATTCAGAATGAGTAGGACTAAAAGAAATCTTGGTAGAGGAAAGCAGACAGACAAAGGTGTGGACATGGAAAAGTCCTGGTTTCAGTGGAGAGAAAGGAAGGCAGCTGGGCCAGCGTGTGCAGGGAGCATACAGGCTGAGCTGCGGGGGTACAGCTGGCAGCATAAGTTCAGGCCAAGGTCAAAGGGCCTGTGGACCTGGTGACAAGTCAGGCTGTCCTTCCAGAGCAACGGAGAGGGCTGACAGGAGTGGTCTTTACAAAGCAGGCAGGGGAGTGAGACTTGCAGGCGGGGGCGGGGTGGGGGAGAGCCTCCTTCCTGAGCTAGTCGCCCTTCGCTCCAGCTCACCTAGAGCCCTCTGGGAAGAAAGGTGCAGGGCATGAGCTTCCGAATCAAGAGAAATGTCCTTTCCAGTTTTCTGAGTGTCTCAAACCAGAGTGGATCAAGGTTACATGTTTCAGCATAGAGAGAGTGGGCTGTGAGGCTCCCACCCACCTCTGGGTGGATAAGGGAATGACACCCCAACAGCCCCACAGAAGGGTCAACACCTCCCCTTCCTCAATGCTGTCTTGCCTGGTTTCCCTGACCAGCTCCATCCTAGCACCCCCTCCTGTACATCCTCCAAAGGCCTGACCCACCCAGGGAAGCCCACCAGGACTGCCAAAGGTCACCTGCCAGCCTGCCTGTGCACTCACCCCCAGTGCGCCCGTGACACCTACCGTACCACCCATTGGACACTCTGGCCCCTACACACTCTCTCCCTCCCTCCCTCCCCTGTCTAATCCTTCCATCTCCTTCGGGTCTTAACCTCGATGTGACTTCTTTCCAGAGCCTTCTCTGATGAGCCCACAGGCCGAGGCTGGGTTAGCCTCTTCACCCAAGCTGTGTCACAGCACCAGGCCTGGCCGCAGTCTGAGCTTGATAAACACCAGCTGCGGGAACAATCCCACAGCCTCCACTTCCTCAGACACCACTTCCTGCCCTCTGAACCAAGGGCCCCCCTCCGCCTCCCAACTAGACCACAGGCCCCGGTCAAAAGGCCCACCATGCCCTGCTTCTGCCTGCCAGGGTCTTGCACAGAGCTGCCCACACAGCAGGTGCTCACTAAAGACTCAACCGGGTCTCCATACTGCACCAGCCCTGAATGAAGGCTCCCCTGCTCCTTCCGACCTCTCCCCCTGGGAGGGTCCAGGTCCTGCTCTGCCCTAACCACACAAGCCCCTGGCCATACAACCAACAGACACCAATTCTTGCCTCAACCAGAGGACTCTCCTTCGCCCCCCAGACCACTGGGGCCAGCCCAGAGGCAGGCAGCTGCCCCCTCACAGCCTGAGGTGCCTGAGGATCCCCTGGGCCAGTTCTCAGGTCCTTCTCAGCTTGGCACACTTGGCCCTTGCCTTCTTGGACCTCAGTGCCATGTCTGTAAGTGAGCTCTATACCCTCACGGACTGCACAGGAACCTGGAGGGCCTTTCGACTCAGAAGAGTGCCTGTTACTCCACCTTTATAGGAAATTTCATCTAGAAACTTCTAGCTGGACACAGGGAATATATTGGGGAGATGTGCAAGAGGGGGAAGAAAACATGTTCTTCCTACTTGGTTTAATCCCACATGGACCCAGAGAGAAGAGAGATCGCCCTCCCCGGCTCATTGCTCGTCCTATGCCCCTGCATAGGACAGCCAGCCTGGAATCAATCTGTGTGTCCTTCATAGTGTGAGTCACGCCCAGTTCCCTTAATAGGGTCTGCTCAGTTCCACCTTCAGGTTTCAGTCACACATTCCTCTTGTCCAGAGTGTCCTCCCTACCCCATATGTGAAATCTACACCCCTTTCAAGACCCAGTTTCCAGGGCCACCCCAGATCCCTGTATGATCTGTCCTGCTCATGCCATCATCTCCTTCTCCACCTGAAATCAAAGCTGGGGACCACTGTCTTCCCCTGCCTGGTTAGGGCCAGATTTGCTTATCCCAGGAGCTGTGAGTTACGCAGAGAGAGTGGACACAAGAGCCATTTCTCCAGTACTCATCTCCCCAGTTAAGTCTAGAATTTGTAAGCAATTCTAAATGACCAAATGAATATATAAACAAATGAATGAGCAGGTGTTGGTACATATTTGAACATTCAATGGGCAACATTCATGGGTAACAATAGATGAAACACATTATCCTTAATATAGGAAAAGATCATCTAAAGCATCAACAGGAAAAACACTGAGAAAGGGACAGTAATTAAATGAAAGTATATTTAACCACTCAGGTGATAAAAAAAAATGCAAATTAAGATTTATTTTTTTTTTGGTCTAATAGAGCAGAGATTTGAACTTTGAACATTTGAGTGACACCATATTTGGAGAAAGAGAAAGGAAGCAAATAGTCTCAAACACTACTAGTGAAGATAAATCAGTACAAATTTTCTGGAAGACAACTCAGCAAAAGGCATCTTAAGTCAGAAAAAACACAAGCACCTTGTTAAGAAACTCAAGTTCTAAGTGTTCATTTGACAGAAACAGTCTTGAGATGGTTGCAGAAAGGTGTTCAGCACAGTGGGGGCTTACGTTCAGAAACAACCTTACATCCCAATCTAGAGTGGCTTTGAACCCCACAGAGCAGTCACATGTGAGGGTGCAGGGTGTAGAAGGCTTCCTGGAGAGACTGAAGAACGCGACAGCCTCTGCCATGACCTATTGCTAAGTCAGAACAAGTCATGAAAGGATCACCTTGTTTTGCATAGGAAAAAAATAGAGAGATCCCCACAAAGACTAAGAATCCAAAATTGCAACCGTGGCTACCTCTATTTACCAAAATGTAACATACAGTACTTGAGCAGAATCACACTTCTAACTCTACCAGCCTAGGCCCTTTACAAGAAGTTCCCAGCAGCCCCCTGCAGAGATGGGTGGCAGAAGACTCCCCTCTGCATGGACAGCAGCCGCTGAGCTGGACCCGCAGGGAGACGTGATGAGAAAGCCTTGCAGAAGCGGCCCTGGGCGCGCCCCGGCCAGCAGCGCCTCAGTCTAGTCACTGCCACACGCATTCTCTCAGGACGACTCCCCGGTTACGCTGAGGCCTCACCAGCACCTCCACGGGTCCTCCTCACTCTGAGTGTGGGGCAGAGGGCGTATGGAGCAGGGCTGGCCCTCGCTGCTAGCCCAGCCAGGCTCCTCCGCAGGCGGGAAAGGGACACTGACGCAATGCTGACCGCATATCCGGCCCCGTGGCTGCGACCTCACACCCTAACAACAGTCCGAGCAGTTGAGCAAGGCGATGCGGGAGCCCCAGTGTCCCCATCTGTAAGTGGGGCCATGGAGCAGTCACAGGACCCTCTCCAGCGTACAAGCGAGCGGCAGCGCTAAGAACTGAACCCCAGGTAGCTGGCCTCTTCCGTGACACCACACCTCCACGACACATGGCCGACTTTGCTCCCCCAACACAAGACCCACACCCCTCGAAGCTCAAGGACTCCAAGGAACTAGAATCACAGCAGAAGAAGCACACGAGCCGGGCGGGCTCCTCTCTCCTCGCCCGGAAGAGCCGGGCTGCCCCTCTGCCGCCTGGGGCTAAAGCTGGAGCTGTGGGTCGAGAATGAAAAGCGAGTGCTCACCTGGCGCGGCTGCCGCTGCCTGTTTCCACCAGTGCAGTGGCCCTGTCCCAGCCATCGTGGGGCGGCCTGGGTGCTGCTGTCAGGACCCTACCCTGCCCTGCCATTAGGGTGGGCCTCAGTGGGTGGTGCTAAGGACAGAAAGGAGAGAAAAGGGGGCCCACCGTGTGAGGCTCCAGCACCGAAACCACGAAGCAAAATATTTTCATTCATGAGTTCATCCAGCCTAAACATGCATCTAATCCCTGGGAACCGACAGTTCAAAAAGGCTCCCAGGAGGGAGAAAGACAGAGCTCAGTTCAAAGGGGAAGGGGCCAGGCGTTACCACTTATCACCCAGTGACCATCAGCAGAGTCCAGGAGCTGCCCACACCATCTGCTCGCAGACTGCCCAGCCTCCTCCTCACCTGGGCCCCGAGGCAGAAGCGGAGGGGCCATCCTGGTTGCTGGGTGCAGCTTCCCTCTCAAGAGGGGTCCTAACTTGACTCAGCAGAAGCAACAGACTAGGGGTGGGGGGAGCCACACAAGGGCCTGGATGTGCCTTCTCTTCGCACAGACCCCTGGTCTCTGGCAGGAAGGACCTGTAGAGGCCCAGTGACCACAGACGCAGGGAGGAGGCAGGCAGGGCTTCGACAAACCACGCTCGCTACCAAGTGGCTGGCCATGGTCAGTGTCCCTGCCGTTCCCTGTGGGGCTGGCTGTGGGTTTAGGGGAGCAGGCTTGGACCAGCCTGAGCCTCAAAAATGCAGAGGAGTCTCTGCCGACCAGATTCTCCATCACGAAGGTGGGCTTCCTGGGCAGTGTTTTCACAATCCAGAATTACTTGTAACCTCTTCTGGGAGACTAGGTTGGACTTGGGGACATTAAGTAAATCCCCCCCCACCCCCCACCAGAAAAGGAAGGAGACTCCCCCTTTGGCTGCTACTTGAGTGGTACTTTCTAGAAAGTGTATAGTATAGCAAGCCAGCCCTTGGGGAAACTAATTTTACACAAAGGCAACACGAGGCATGCATTTTCCCCATGGGTGTCCCTTCCTTCTTACTCAGCAAGAGCGATCCCTGACTCCTCTGGATTTTCTGCAGGCCTGCCAACCTCTTCCTAACACACTTGGCAGTGGTACCGGATTTTGTGGTAAGAAAACAACAGCACCAAGACTTGGCATGTGATTGGCACCCAGAGAGAATTCTGCATCCTGCTTCCTGCACTCTAGGCTGGGGACCCCAGGTTGCAGTTTCCCTCGCCTCCAGTTTCCCATGGAGAGACTGAGGGGGGTCACAAAGAACAACAAGTGACTTCATGGGACTGAGCCCCAGTGCTTCCTGTACCACCAGGTGCCAGGAGTTTCACATGCCCTGTGCTACTCGTCACCCTGCAAGGCAAACCCCCACATTTGCAGACAAGAAAGCTTAAGCTTTTTTTTTTTTGTCCAGTGGGGCAAACACGCCCCATATCACACAGGGAGTAAACGCGCATGTCAGGACACAGCCCAGGGCTCCCAAAGCCACATGAGCTGTAGACAAGAGCCAGACAAGCCCAAGACCTGCTTTCTCCAAGGAAGTCCCACCTGGCAGCCATCTGTGCTCAGGCTTCCAGAAAAACTGAGGGGCCACCAGGAAAGAGATCTCTGGCAGAGTGAGGGGCCAGCGCAGGCCTTCGAGTGGCCCCCTTGCCTCCTGTGTCTGGCTTCAGTGCTAAACAGCCTCACCTACTTACCTCCTCCTCCCCACACACCTCCCCACTGCCCTTTGCCCATTCAGAAAATCTTCTCTGGAACCCCACTCACTTGGAGGTTGGCTCACCCAAAAGAAATGATGTCCAAAGGGAAGCATTTACGGAACTTAAAGAGGCAGTGAATTCAGCCACCCAGCTATAGACGCTGTGAGGTTTTACTTTATCTTTAAAGACAGGTTCAGTTGGTAGAAGGAACTCTACCTGTAGATCCAGAAGGCGGGGCTCCAGTCCCAGCTCTGGCTGTGATCTTGGAGCGGTCCCTGCATTCCTCTGAAGCTCATTTTGCTCATCCCTGAAATGGAGGCGACTACCCCGTTGGCCCTGATGCCTGCCGATCTCGGTGAGATCATTCAGCCACAACCCGTGCCAGGGTTGCACTGGGATGGGGGCTCCAGGTAAGTGGCTGCAATTGGAACCTGTGCCTCAGGTCCACCCAGGGCTCATCTCCTCTCCAAAGGGAGCCCCAGGAGAAGTGCGGGTGTGTGACTGCAAACCAAGAGCACAGTCCCAACAATTCTTGGCTCCTTGGTTCACTTGGTGACCATGCTCTGGGATACTGAGCCCCAACATGAGCACTGGCAGGGCACTCACAGGGTCAGACCTGGGCACCATGGGAGAGTGGCCATGAGGAGTGCTTGAGCCAGGCTGTGGATTCTGGGGTCCCAGCCACATCCAGCTTAGCCGTGTGACCCTCGGCAAGTTATCCAACATCCTTCAGTTTTAAATGGAAATAATAGCATTTGCCTTGTGGGGCTCTTGGGACGACTGAAAACACATGAAGTCTTAGCACAGGGTATAGCAAGCACATGTAAGGGTCCAATAAATAGCAGGCTCAACCCCAAATTATTTAACAGCCTCGGGCCTGAACAAGGGTCACTCAAGAACATAGATTACTGCTGTTCATTAGGAAAATAATGCAAGACACAGAGACAATCTTTGTCTAGAAGTTGCCTTTTAAAAAGCAAAAGGAATAGGCAAAATAATTTCAATAATATATTTCCTTTGCCCCAATATGCCCAAAATATTATCACTTCAATATGCAAAGAATATAAAAAAGTAACAGGCTCTTCCATACTCATTTTTTCATGCAATGTCCGAAAACATTTACAGTGCATGTCGTTTCAGATGCTGCATTCTCCTCAGACACTGGATCAGTACTTAGATCTCATAGGATTTCTAATAGCAAAGGTAAATTCACATACCCACATTGATAGAAACATATTTTAAATTTTTTCCAATAACTTTTTCAGTCCTTGGGTCTACTTTTTATCGTTTTCTCTCTCTATGCTACTGACAGGCTGTACTAAGTTTTTTGCCCTTTTTTTAAAATTAAATTTACCTTCAAACTTTCAATAAAAAAAAATAACCTCCTCAGTTCTTCTAGTCACATTTTAAGTGTTCAAAAGCCTCTCGGGCAGTGTAGATTCAGGTGTCCCGGGAAACTGAGACCCCAAGGGGACCACATGCTCAGGGGCTACCACAGCAGAAACAGACCCCTTCTCTGGGGGCCGGCAACACAGTTCCACCAGGGACAAGAGCTGGCCCGGAGGGCTTGATGCAGACCAGCTAATCCCACTGAACACCAGACCCCCAACTTCATCTGAGAACATGACACTGGGCCACACGGTGCCGGGGGAGGCCCCTCATCTCTCTACATGGAAGTGCGTCTGTCCACAGTCCAGGCTCTGCTCACAAACAGTTCGTGGAATATCCAGTCAACAATGACGAAGATGCTGATCAATTTGCTAGGGAGCCTTCTCTCTCAACACATGAGCTGATGTCTGACTGTCCCGCACACGCGCCAGAAATATCTGGGTATGAGGAGAGGAGGGCAAGCAAGAGCCAGTAGGGGCAGCTGCCAGCAGGGAGGAGAAGGGAAACTCTAGAATGCAGAACCAAGGACTCAAAAAAGTGAAGGCCCTGGGCAGCCCCTTCATGCAGACCAGCAGGTGCCACATCCTCAGAGGGTAGCGCCGGACAGCGGCTGGGCCAGGCAAAGCACCTGGAGTTACCAGAGCCTGGATGACACACCTCCCTGCCATTTTCCAGGGAAAATGGAACCCAGCAAGACAGGGAAGAGCTCACCCAGAGAAGGGACAGTGTGAGTTCTCTGGGCGACTGGAGCCGCGCCATTGTCAGGTGCCCAGACAGGACTGCTGGGGACACACAAGTGTGTGTCTGCACAAGCATCTACTTACAAACAAATGAGAAAAATCAAAGCAAACAACCACCAGAAAAAGAATATAGAAATCACTTAAATTTGGTTGATCTTACATATAGCTCGGTCTCTGAATTTCAGACAAATAAATAAAATCTTTATTTGTCTGACATTCGACTTCTCCAGAGGAATATAGGCTCAGGGAGGCAGGAGTTCTTACTTCACTGGAGGCTATATCCCCTGCGCCTGACACTCATGCAGGGCTGGGGTGGAGAGTAATGGGTGGAGGAGTGTTGAACAGAAGGGCTGACTTCAAATCATCCTCTGAACTCAACACCCTTTGGTCAATCAAGAAATATTCATTTTCACATGGATCATCTGCCCCAAGCTTTGCACTGATCATACTTTCATACAGAGAAAGCTCTGAAAATTCAGCTCAAAAAAATCTACACATTACTCACTCACTTGCATGGGGTCCCCAATGTCCCACACAGTGTGGGGCACGTCCAAGCCAGAGGAAGGCGAGGGCAACACAGCAAACACATGGGCGCCATGAGCACAAGGTGTGTGGGTGTCAACAGCAGGCCCCGTGCCTCCCTCAAACCTGGTCAGTCAGATTCTGGCCTTGGGTGGAGGACAGAAACAGCCCTAAGTGGGCACCCGGTCATCACCATCCACAGAGACCTTGCAGCCACAGAGCTCCCTCTTAGAAGAGGGTTTCGGGGGGAGGGGGCAACAGTATCGCGTACGGCAGGCCCAGAAAATGAAGCTGCATGTTCAGTAGCGTTAATTACCTGTTTCATCTCTGCTTAATAAGACAGATAAAATGTTCTACCTGAAGGCCAGCTGACTGCAGGACACACATTTCCGGATTAACAGCTCTGTTAGAGATGTTTCCAGCAAGCAAATGACCTCTCTGTGATGTCTACAGTTATATCCACAAAACACATAAATCTCAATACACTTTTAATAAGCAGTTAATACTCTGATATAAAATATTTACATCTCAACCAAATTAATTCTACTTGGAGTAGCCATGGTTTACCGAGTTATTAAATCCGCCGCCATCAATCAGTCACCCCAGCCAAACAGAGAAATGAGGCGCTAAAGCAAGTTTCCTACCCATTCTGGGCGTGGACTGATGCCTGTCTAGCCCGGAGTTGAAATATCACCAAACCTTCTATCCACTGTTCGCCTGTGACTGGCCAGGTCTCCGCCGCAGGGAGGGGGGTCCAGCAATCCCTCGGAGCACCCAGCACAGCAGCCAGAGAAGGGCCAGGCACCGCGCACCTCACACCAGCTCTGGCCTGACACATCGTGAGAATCTCTGACGGGCCCTAGGCAAGCGGCCAGGGTGGGAAGAGACCCAACCGTGGTGCCCACGGAACTCACAACACAGGTCCCCAGCTAGCAGCCAAATGCAGCTCCAGCATCACCTCTGTGAAGCTTCTCCACCAGCGCCCCACCCACCTCACGGGGCAGCCTGATGCGGCAGCTGGAGCTCTGGGATACCCCTCTCTCACCCGCCCAATCCAGCTGCAGGTTCTGTTAACCCTTCTTCAAATTACATCCAGATTTCCCCCTTCTCATCACCTCTGCTGGCCCCACGCAGGTCTCCCTGCCAGGATCACTGTCCCAGCTCCCTCCCTGACCCCCACCAGCCTTGGGGCCACAGCGCTGCCAGGGTCAGACCCTGAGATGGCTCTTCACTCCACTCAGAGTTCTCAGGGGGACTCCCAGACGCCACACCAGAGTCCCCCCTGACTCTGTGCCGCTGACCTGGGCAGACTGGTGAAGCCAGAGGGCCCCGCCGAGAGAAACATTTTGCATGCGTAGAAATTACATAGCATGGCAAATGAAACCAACTGCACTGAGTTAATTTTTTAGATTTGTGACATGGGGGGCCTCCCCGGTGGCGCAGCGGTTAAGCGCTGCGCTGTGGAGCTGTCGGCAGCGGCGACACGGGTTCGACGCCCGGCCGGGGAGAATCCCACATGGCAAGGCAGACCTCTCCTGCCTTGCCCGCTGCTCCCGTCAGCAGTGTATTTCTGATCTGCCTGTTCTGCTACCCGCTCCATCTCTGGTGAACGCTCTCGCCGCCCCATGCCTCTGGCCTGTACCCCAGCTTGTATGTATAAATAAAAAAAAAAAATTTAGATTTGTGACATGGGATATGTGTGCATGAAATCCTAAGATTTTGCAGTTACTCTAGTTTCAAACTAGTGATGAGTACAAATGTTTCAAGATATCTGAAATAGTTTTAACACGGAATAAAAGCATCTGTAATTTCCATTGTGAATAAACTCAGATAGCCCCACAATCCTGCGGGTGTTTTGCCTATACTCCTAATTGAAAGGTATGCTAAATCACAGTTAAAGGTTAATAAAAATAAAGATGTAATTTTTTCCCCCATCAGAGACCCCAAGAACTCTGTCCATGAGAAGAACTCGACCCCGCACCACCTCGCCACCCCGCTCCTCTTGCTCCTGCACTCTGGCCTCCAGCTGTTCCTGGGACTCATCCTGTATTCTCACCTTAGGGTCTCTTCATTCTGCCTGGAAAGTCTTCCATGGACAACTTTCTCACCTCCTTCAGGTCTCCTCAAATCCTAGCCTCTCGTGAGATGCGCCATGCCCACCCCAGTATTTCCCAAACCTCTGGTCCTGCTCTGTTTCCCCTTTGCTCTATAGCACTTACCGCCTTCCAAAATACCACTCCGTTCACGTATTTATCACCGTCGTCGTGGATTCCCGTTCGCTCCTCCCTTTCTCCCCATCCCATCTCTCTCTCCCAACTATTCAAGGACGGGTTTTTGTCTATTTTACTCAGTGATACAACCCCTTGTTCCTAAAACGATGCCTCGCAGACAGTAGGGACTCAATTATTCGCTGGATGAAAAATGAATGACTAACGAATGAACGAACAAACAGCATCCTCGAAGGTCTCAGTGACAGAAGTCAAACCCTCTAATCAGTCCTCTGTCGCCTCCAGGTCTGATCCCATCACCCCTCTCCTAATATCCCTGAAAAGGAGTCCCAGCCTACCTGAAAGGGAGAGCAACTTCCTTAGCAGAACCTTCGAACGAACGCTCTAAACATTCCGTTCCCCACCCCCCCTCCAGACCCTATCTCCGCCTTTCACGCCTAAGGGCCCCATCACTCTGCACTGACCCGTTTCGCCATTTCGCAGTCTTCCATTTGTCTCTCTCTGCAAGACCCCATTTTGTTCAGTTTGCCTTCCGGTCCCCGGCATCCAGCTCTGGCTCCAGCCTGGGGCCCAGCTATTGCCTAGGGACTGCTCAGAGGATGAGCAAAATGAGCGAATGAATTAGTGGATAAAGCAGGGGAAGCCAGCCAGGCTGCCACGCAGGCAGCAGGCTCACTGACACCAGGCACACGCCCGGGTGGGGCTGTCACCCTGGCTCCCGACTGAGCGTTCCACTGGGGACCCACGGAAGCCAGCTCTCAGTTTGAAGAGATAATCCAGCTAATAACAGGATTAGTTCAGGCACATCCCCTAAACCATACGCTTGAAACCTCTACCTGGGCAAACGTTTGGCTGGCCTCTGCCAGGATCCCTACCCTCACCAACCACAGGTCCTTCCCCATCGTACACAGCGCCACAGCGCTGCCAAGTCACCCATGGGGCCAGAGGTGGGGCTCGGAGACGAGCAGCCTGATGTGGGAGGTCCCAGTGTCCCCAGTGCCACAAGTCCCCACTGCACAGCCCTGCCAACCTCCACTCCTGTGACACCACCTGCTCTTCCCTGTGCCAAGAAAAGTGATTATGCAGGAAAGGCAGGAAAAGAGACCCCAAGAGGGCAAACGCCAATGGCTCTCAACTGACAAATGACATGTGGTGGCACCTGGGTAAGCAGCTCCATAACTGTGCCAAGCCCACAGGGCACAAAGGCACTGCAATGGCATCTCAGAGGCCAGCATCCAAAGGCTGTGTCCAAGAGGGTACCAGGTAGGAAGCTTCTGGCTTCTGCAACCCCATACACATCCCAATCTCTTAACAGCCCCCTATATATCATGAACCAAATACGGAAAACCCCAAGTCCGGGAGAGAGCTGTGCAGGAGCTACAGAAAGGGCTTACAGGGTTAGTATTAGCCAATGGCCACAAGGCAGAAGCAACTGAAATAGTCAAGGTTGGAGCTAGGGTCAGAGAGAAGTAGCCACAAAAGGCAAGTCCAGAAAGCGTGATGAGCCAGGACTTGCCCAACTCCAGACTCCTGTTACTGTCCTAATTCTACACAATAAGGCTCCAGAGCACTCATCAGAGCTGTGCTGGTCACTACAGCAGCTGCTATACTGTACAGTCCCATGAAGTCATTTAAATTCAAATGAGCACTAACGAAAATTAAACATTTAGTTCCTCGGTTGTACTAGCTACATTTTCAATAACCACATATGGCTAGTGGCTGCCAGACTGCACAGAATAGAACACAAGCTATCACTGTGAAGAAATGCCCTTCACCCTTCCCATAAGCTGCAGTTGACAGGGGGTTAGGGAGGAAGGGTGGGCACCATATCCAATATAAGAAGCTGCAAGTACACACAGAGTACAGGCTGATGTACACACTGTATGAATAATGATATGTTTTGTTTTTCGTTTGTTTGTTTTTTTTAAACTCTAACTCTTGCTTTGAACTGAGACTCCTACTCCATGATGCCTGAATGAGTGCCGGACATTGATGCCATCAGATGAACCAGGGTCAAGATAACCAAGAAGCTGATAACAAGCTCTGGAGGCTGAACATGATAAATACCAGACATGTCAACTATGGTGGGCTGTTTGCTTATGACTAATTATCTCTGTGTAACTCATTACAAGATGAGATGGCAGAATGGTCTCTTCAGGGTGCTGTGCCCACCATTCTCTCAGATCAATGACCAGCGATCTAAAAAAAATAAAAGCATATAGAGATTCAACTCCTGTCTCTGCTTATTGGTTTTTTGGTAGTGACAGGAAGCAGAACCCAGGCCTGTTCCCAATAACATAGTCATTCTGGCAACCTGTCACCCCTCACGTCACCTCTTGGAAACCCTCTCAGGTAGCACCAGCTCAGTCCTCACAGCAGGCCTCCCTCAGAGAAATGGATCAGCATCCTTTTTGTTCCTCACTGCCATTTCACAACTGTGATGCTGTCACCCCACTTCACAGTAAAGAAACAGAAGCCCTAAGAAGAAAAGAAATTTATTCATCATCAGGAAATTGGAAGCCTACAAAAATCACTGAAAGAGTCAGAAAAATGGTCCATCCCCCAGGAAAGACTTCCAGAACCCCACTAAGCTGACCTGCCCATTTCAAGGCTGGTGTGGCTGGCAGAGTAATGGCCTCGCACGGATATTCACGTCTTAAGCCCTAGAATCTATGAATATTTTAAACTCTGTAGCAAAGGGCAATTAAGTTAGCAGAGGGAATTACAGTTTCCGATTGGCTGACTTTAATTAGGGAGATTACCCTGCATTATTTGGGTGGGCCCAACATAATCACAAGGTTCCTTAAATGAAGCAGAGGCAGAGGAGTCTATGTCAGAATGACACAAGACCAGAAGACACTACCAGCTATTGCTGGAATTGGAGATGGAAGGGCCCATGAGCCAAGGAATGTGGACAACCTCTAGAAGCTGAAAAAGGTAAGGAAATGGTTACTCTCCTTGTGCCTCCAAAAGTGAATAAAGATCAACTAAGAGCCTGAATTTAATCCTATGGGACCTGTGGCAGATCTCTGACCTCCACAACTATCAGATAATAACTATGTTGTGTTAACTATTATATCAGCCATAGGAAATTAATACATATGTTGGTACCAGAAAGGAGGGGAGAGGTAGTGCTGTAACAAATAATAGAGAAGTGACTTTGGGTTTGGACAGTTGCAGAGACTAAAAGAATTTTGAGGGTGTGATTTTAAAAAAGCACAGAGTGCACTGAAGTCTTAGTAGTACACTACCAACAGAAATACGGATGGCGACAGCTCTACTAGTAAGGACACAGATGGAATGAGGAACATGGTAAGGAAACCTAAGTCACCACAGAGAATACTTAAATTGGTGTGAACAGACTGTTAGTAGAAATATAATGTTAAAGGAGAGAGTTCAGAAGGAAATGAGGAAGTGAGTGGAAACTAGAAGAAAGATCCTTGTTAGAGGATGGCAGAAAACATAATGGAAATGTAGCCTGCATTCGGCGGTGCGCAGCACCTGCAAGAGAGAAACTTGGATATTTAACTGAGGATGTCAAGAAAAATGTTGGAGGTAGAATCAGGGCTATCTCTACTGCTTAGAGAAAAATGCAGAAGGAAAAAGATAAATTAAAGGAAGAACTGGTAAATAAGCAAGGACCTGATGAATGGGGAAAGTCTCAGCAGATACAAATAGCAAAAGACAATAAAACTAAGATTCACTGTCAGGGATGCATAGTTGAAGGTAAAAACTAAGACTGGGACTAAACAATCTTTTGCTTATACCTTAGGCCAGAACATTCAGTCACACACAAGACTCTTTGAAAAGGTTGACAATGATTCATAGACCCCCTTAGCCATCTTGAAAGGTGCCAAAAATAGAGATAAGATTATCAAGGGAAAACCTGTGGAGACCTACAAGGTTCTCAAGAATGTTATAACAGCAGAAACACTGCCAGTTTGTACTGAAGGGGACAAAGAAGACAGAAATGGAAGGAGGTTATAGGACCTCTAAAAGTTTCCAGGCAAGAAGCAGGCTTAAAAGTTCTCAGCTGCTAACACAAGCCACCCTTAATAAAAGATGATTCAGATAGTAGAGACTTGAACCCAGAGGGCAGAATCATAAAAGAAGCCTTGAAACTAAATGGAGTTTTCCCAGCTGGATTTCAAAACTGCTTAGGACCAGCAACTTTTTCTTTTCATTTTCTGCATTTTGAATCAGAAATATCTATAACTGTTATCCTGTGACTATTCCACAATTGTATTTTTGGAGCAAAAACTTGTTTATTGTATTTTCCAGCTTTATAGAGGAAATGGAGTTATGCCCAGGGAAAAATAACCAGCACCTCCCTCATGTGTGATTTAATAGGTGCAATCAAGAAGGTGCCATCACAACTGTTGACTTAAGAACATACTGACATAGCTGCAATTCAGGGATATAAAAGTGTTGTTGCTACCACAATTGCCTTTTAACACCCCAAAAAACTAGTGACCAGACACCAGAACTCTGACACAGAAAGGTCACAGCTCTATAGCCATATTTGCAGTTCCCATGCTTGTTGCCAAAGCAGGAAGAAGAGTCTCATTTCCACCTACCCAGTCTCGTACAAATGCATCTAACTGGTAGGATCTACTTGCATGCAGACTTCCACTGTAAGGAAATCCAAGACACATGGGTATGGTTTGGTTTTGCTTGCCTTAACAACATTTGTATACAGGAAGGTACACTAGAAGGAGCCAGAATGGATGCCTAGTACCAAAACACTTCATCTACCACAGTCATTCATTATGCTAAGTGTGATTTCATTTAGTCCTCAAGACAACCCAATAAAATAGATACAAGTATTATTCCCAATTTACGTGAGAAAATTGAAACTCAGGAGTAGTTAAAAGGTTCATATAAGACCTCATAGCTAGAAAGGGACAGGGATAAAAGTCAGGGTCTCTGAATTTAAAGTGCATTTCTCAATCATCATATGTGTGGTAGAGTCATTTTCTCCTCAAGGAATCCAAAATATAAGGTAGAAGATAAATCAGTTGCATGTTTAAAGTACTGGCAAAAAAGTTGCACAGAAGACAAACCTGTTGGACCAAATGAAGGAAGTCATCACAATCACAACTAGTCTGAATTCATACTACATATCAGGCATTGCTTCACAAGCTGGGGGTACTAGTGGTGACCAAAACAGACAAGGGTCCAGCCAGAATGGACTGGAGAGATGGAGAGAGGTGTTAGCCAAACAGCCACTCAAATGCTCCCATGAGTACAACCATTGTGAAATCAAGTAAGGAAAGATGCTCACTCTGCCAGCAGAAAACATTACAGGGGACCCAGACCCACGTGGGAGTCAGAGGAGGCTGCCTGAGGAAACCACCATTATACCAAGAGACTTACTTTCCTAAGAGGAGTTACTTAATGTGTACTGAACTCTCACAGAGGATGCCTTAACAAGCCTGAATGGAATATTTGTAATCATCTCAAAAGAATCAAAAAGCTATTAAGAGAGTAAGGAAATAGCAGGCCAAAATCTACCCCCCAAAGTGAGGCCAATGGAAAGGCAAGTATTCAAAGCTACTTTTGTCCTGAGGTCATTTTCTGATCCAGAACAAAGAGTTAGAAAGTTAGTCTATAGCTCTTTTGACCCACTAGGATGACAGAGACCAAAGTCAAAGCCTAGGTCCCACTCATGGTGGTGAGTGAAACTCTCCACATACTATAAGCTTAGCTTCTAAAGTGCTTCACCAGAAATAAATTAGCTCTCTCATGAACCTGCAGCTCACAGTTCAAGTAATCTGAGAATTCAAGGAATCTCAAGTTGAATTAACCTGTCTAGTAGAAGCAAATCAAAGTCTTCTCTGGAAAAACCGTTCCTAACCTAAACTAATTTTGCTAAATTAATGAGCAGCACACAGTCAAAAATAACCAAGCACATAAGAAAATAAGACCAGACAACTGAAATATTCACAATAGTTTCAGATAGCAGAATCCTTTAACATTTTTGTTTATCTCACATTTTACAATTATGTTTACAGTATATATTAAATTTTATTAACTGTATTCAATTATAAATTTCATTAATTATAAAATTAATATAAGCATATATTAATTTTAATATATTAAATGGAAAAATCTCTTATCTAGCCAAAGGCTCAAAGAACTGAAAGACTGCCAGGACTCAATGATGGAAGGGGCAGAAGGAGGGGATGTAAGAGGATAATGCATTCCCAGCAAAGGGGCCTTATTACATCCCACTACCAGGCTTCTACATGCAGACATTGCGGAGCGAGGCCAGCATGGCTTGAGTTCAGATAACAAGGACCAGTGGCAAAATGTGACCCTAAAGAACCAAGATGAGGAGAGCCCGGGCTCTGACAAGCATTAAGTCTCTGTCCTGAGAAGAACAATTGAAAATTATCATTGAAGGAATCTTGAAAGATTTTTAGAAGAGGAGGAAATGGACCAACTTGGATTTTGGAAGATCAGTCTAGTCTCCTGCTCAGCT
Organism: Scalopus aquaticus; assembly: GCA_004024925.1. Lineage (NCBI taxonomy): Eukaryota > Metazoa > Chordata > Mammalia > Eulipotyphla > Talpidae > Scalopus > Scalopus aquaticus. The sequence continues at coordinate 168,383 of PVIJ01000835.1, forward strand.
CTGAGAGGACCTTCTCCCTCTGCTGTCTGGGAACGCACAAGACAGTCCTGAAGTCCACACTAAGCTGTCACAACTTGCCTCGTGGAGGGGATGGTAACACTGAGACCCTGAGAGAGGTAGGTACTTTTGCTGAGGAACCCACTGAGTAATTTCAGTCTGTCTGGTCTCATTTCATCTGAGGATACAGCATAGAAAAAAATAGTAAGTGGGGCAGTCCCTGTTGGCATAGTCAGCTAGGGGGTCCCACTGCCTGACACGTGCTAAGCCCCAATGTCCACATCTGTAGGCAGAGTCCCCCAGCACCGGGCCTGGGGCAGTGAGTTCCCAGTTGACACGGGTCATGCAGGCTCAGTAGGGAAGGCACCGGTGCGTGCGTGCGTGCGTGTGGAGGAGGAGGAGAGGTGTATGTGTGCGAAGAAGTAGGGTCATCGCTTTCGTCCTCAATGCTGAATGAAGCTCAGAAATGCAATGTGGCCAAGGTTTCAGGAGAGCACTTGCAACCTCCGCAAAGTGAGCTATGACCTGTTGGAGGACAAACATCCCTCCCCAGCAGGAAGCTCCTCCCTCCCCGTGCCCAGGGGGGTGGCACTGTGGATACATCACCCGCCCAGAGCCCAGCCACTCCCACCCATTCGTCACCCCCAGGCCGCCAGGCTTTTGTTCCTACATACCCAATAGTTGCCAAGCTGCCCCTCACCCCACCCTCCCCTCCCAGAGAATCATGGACAGGTCATGACCCCATCAGGGACCAACAGCGACCCTGGACCCCTGTTCTGCACCTGCCAGGGAAGCTCTAAGGTGCTGCAGGCAGACCACCGTCAACCCCAACACCCCCGGCAGTGGTGGGGCCTTTGCGGGGAAAGTTCATTTCGTCAATCAGCCCATTGTTGGTCTGCCAAGCGCAGGCTCGTCCTCCCCTGGTGTGTCACTGGGCGCTGTTGACACAGATGTCAACTGTCAAGGGTGCCCTCCTCCCTCCTGGGGCGTCCTGCAGGCCCGACACAAGGGCCTCTGTCGCAACACTCCCCACTGGCCCCTTGCAAGAACCGAGATTGCCACACCTTCGGAATTGCCAAAACTTGACTGGATACTTCATCATGCGCACTGGCTACGGAGGCTGCAGCTCACAGGGACAGGCATGGCAGATACTTGACTATTTGCCAGATGACAAATCCCAACTGAGTGAAACCTGCAGACTGCACAGTATCTGTGCTACAGGCTTCCTCCTGCCCTCCCGGCTGAGGGCCGGCTGAGGAGGCCAGAGGTGGCTCTCTGGGGCCCACTTCCAGCATGAGGGAAAGGGGCCACCTCTCCCAAATCTGCACATGTGTGGCCCATATGGAGACTGACACCAGAGCACTGGCTGGACTGCCCCACCCCCTTCACGCCCACCCGGGGCCTGTCTGTGAGAAAGGCTAGGAAGCAGCGGGCACAAAGGGCATCAACACCGTGGCCCCCCAGTGACCACATCCCCAATCCCGTCCCTCCCTGGTCCCGGGGACCTCGGAATAGAGAACACGATGGTCCATGGGTGAGGAAGGCCACGCAAGTGTCAGAGCAGAAGAAAGACGCCCAGGAGTCACCTAATGCGGGTCCCAAGGAGACTGTTAGAACTCCAGAGAAAATACATGGTGCTCGGGTAGTTCAGTCCACAGGCCACCAGCACGGACTTGATTCTGCTAAGCTGGCATGTTTGTGTTCTCCAAAAATGGCCATCAATAATGCCCAAGCTCGGGGAGAGAAATTCCCAGGGAGCTCCCCATCTGGATGCGGAAAGTAAGTTCACACAGATACACACAGAGTAACACGGGGCAGGGTGCATAGCCAACGACTGTGGCGGGACTTGCAAGGAAGGAAAAGCACCATGCTGAGCTGCCTGCGGAGTTGGGCCTGTTTCAGTCCAGGGTGGGGACAAGCAGCCGGAACCACCAACTGGTGGGGACCTCTTGGTGTAAGCCACCATCACCACAACTGCCCAGGCAGGGAGACCGAGGCCTTCGGGGAAAAGGGATTTTCCAAGCTCATTAAGCCAAGCGGGGCCTGGTTCCCAAGATCTGGTGGGAACTCCAAGTTCCCACCAGAGGATGCAGCACCGATATGCCCCGGGGCCCTTTCTTGGATGCGCTGTTCTGCTCGGCGAGTGACCCCTCCCCGAGATCAGGCAAGATTCCACCCCTGCAGCCCAATCCCACAAAGCTGGAGCAAGCGGCTGGGGAAGGGGGCAGGAGCAACGAGCAGGCCATGTCCTGCCTGGCCCAGGCTAGGTGACAGACAGGGTTTGGGTCTTCCCATTTTGAAACATCTGTGATATAATGATTTTGAAATCTCATTCAATTTTGAAATTTCTTCAAGGTAAAACGAAATCTGGTTCTGATGAGCTGACACCTAGAGTGCTGGCGCAGGACATGGTAAGCGGTCTCTCCCATCCTCGTGAGCTCAGGGCTGGTTCCGCGACCCTGCAGCCTGTCAGCCGGCTGGGAGCCGGCCGGTGGGGGGCTCTGCCTGAAGCAGGAGGCAGCGTGCACGGCGCAACACCAAGAGGTCCCCACCAGTTGGTGGTTCTGGCTGAAAGTCCCCACCCTGCTCTATGCTCATTCTCCACAAGTCATGTGTCCAGCTCACAGCAGCACTCAACGAATATGCAATGCTCTTGCAGCACCGTAATCCTAGAAGTTATTCAAGTGCCTAGTGCCTCGGTTTACCAGTGAAGTCAACTCATAGCTTTCTCCCCGTGCGGGAGGAGTGCGGTTTCCACCAGCTGAACAGCGGCTTCGCCAGGGAAGGCCTCTGAGCGCCACAGATTACAGCCCTCGACGGTGATCTGGAGCTACACATGCCAGCAAGGCCGCGGCGCCCAGAGCACCAGGCAGCTGGAGTGGCTCTTCGTCGCAGCAGGGAGCAAGCACAGGGGCAGCTCCCGTGCACACCCCAGGAGCAGGGAGAATGCTACAGACTGAGGCCACTGACCCCCGCTGCACGTACCACTTCAGAGGGCACAGCCACAGCCCCACCACCTGGAACACCAGGCTGCACTGAGAGCAGTGCCTGGAGGAAGAGGATAGTTGCACTGGAGAACAGTCTAGAAGGCCAGCTGAAGTCAGGATTTCCACCCCAGGACGGAGAGAACAAGAAATCAGAGATGAGGGTTTGCACGGGCAAGGCAGACAGGGGTTTTGTAAGGATGGTTTTGCCTGCAAGACACCGTGATTGACAGTACACGTCTGTGTTTTCCACCCTGATGGAAACTGAGCCATCTTCACAGCGCATAACCTGCAGCTCTGCCAGCTGCGCTCCACAAGTCACAATGCACATTCTACATACAGTGCGCAGTTCCATCATGGTGAGAAATGCCTGCAGCGCTGCTCCCCAGCTCAGGGAACCTCCGGAGCACCTCCCACGCGGCAGGCGGGGAAGCAGGGCAGCCTCCAGTCCAGGGGTCAGCGGAGGTCTTTCCCTTGGGAATGGAGTAAATGGACACTCTCTCAGGCTGGGCCTGCCTCCCATCCTCCGGCCTGCCCCCCATTGTGGCCACGACTCTGAGGTCAAACTGCACGAGATCTGTCAAAACCTGAGGACATGTCAGGATACCACAGTTTCCGACGCTGAATCAGCCATCCAAGCAGCTTCGGCTCCCTGGACTTCAACTATCTCATCTATAGAATTCAATAAAAAGAGCTGCCCTGGGCACCTCCAAGAGCCAGTGAGGGGAGGGGTGAGGAGGAAGGGGCCTAAATAACAGAGGTGATAACCCTTATCACTCCCTCCTGCAGAGGAAGGGAGGGGAGCAGGGGGCCAGAGTCCACTCCTTAGAAAGGGTTCTCAATCCGTCCTCACGACCTGTCAGTCCAGGAATGCTCTAAACACATGGCCCGGCTGGGCCACCACCCTTCCCATCAGCAGAGCCGAGCCACAACCAGAACAAGAGCCAGCCGCCCATCCCGCCCCAAGCACAGGCAGGAGAATGGCACGCTCAACACCATGATTAATCCTGCTCAACGTCAGTGTCAGCCAGAGTTGGGGGGAAGGGGCAGGTCTCCTGCGTGACTGACCTGCAAACAAGGTCAGTGCCTCCAAGACCAGGGCTGGTCTGACCTGGAGGTGACCCTGAGACGTAGAAGGAAGACCTCTCCACCCGAACATCTCTCTCCAGCCTGTCATGGCCGCTGTTTTCACCATTAGGATGGATTTCTTTGGCTGCTGGAGGCTGAAACCTCAGGAGTAGCTGTTAACTTTTGGAGTATATGTACCAGTCACAGTTTTAAATACTCCACATGGATTAGCTAATATAATCCTTGCAACAAACCTGTGAGGTAGGTGTTCTTACTGTGCCCATTTTACAGATGACAGGAGGAGACTTGGAGAGATTAAGAACCATGGCCAAGGTCACAACCGCCCTTGAGGAGCTGATCCAGGATTGAAACCAGGCCGTCTGAGTTTAAAGTCCATGACCATAATTGCCCGAAGTGAACCTGGCTCAGGAAAGTGGGTATAAACCAATCGCCCAAGTCTGCGGGTTCCATGATAACAAACTTGGGGAGCTACCACCAGAGGAGGAAAGAGCAGAGGGGTAAGGCTCCCCTGCCCTCTTTATCAAAGGGGATTTCCGATGCAGAATCTTAATTTTAAAGAGACTAATTTCACTTTTTTAAAAGGCCCCATTTGGGGCCTTCTGATGTGGGGTGACTTAGAAGGGAAGTCAGCAAGAACTGGGAGACTTCCGAATCTCACTTTGAGCCACCTAACTTGGAGCCTTGGAAACAAACAGCCCCTCCATTCTTCTTTGCCCAGAGAAAACAGTGACCACAGGTCCAGAAACGTAACTGGCAGCAGCAAAAGGGGATGGGGAACCCAACCACACACACTCTCTCTGTTTAAGCCCATCCTTAGATGCCCTCCAACCCCCAAGCTACCTCTCCAGTCCTGCCAGAAGAGAACCGCAATCACTTCTGACCAAGCTGTCAGCTCAGAGGGCCTGAGGTCAGATCCCGTGTCCAAGGTGAAACAGACAGTCAAGGAGCAGAAGTGCCCAACAAGTCTGTGACACAGGCCTCAACGTCCCTGGAGAGGCAGCTCTGGCTCCATCTCCCCCAACACCTGCAGCACCCTCAAAGCAACCCCACAGCCCCACTCAGATGACGCCCAGGAGAGATGCTCAAGTCACACCCCTTTGCATGAAGGAGGCCGCTTCTCAGCTTAACCAGCTTCCCCATAACAAGGGCTCAAAGGAGGGCCCCCACCCCGCCCCCGAAATGGGCGCCTTTCTCCAACTCCACACTGGCAATTACTCCCAATTACACGATGTGACAAGGCGCTGGGGCGAGCACTTAACTCGGGGCCTGCATTATGCAACGTTTTTAATCCTCTTACTTAAGGTGGAAAACCGATATGGCACTCAAGTTCACGTGAGTGACTAGAAAAATAATTCTAAGAAATAAAAACATCGCCATCAATATCACCTTACAGGCTCCCTGAAAGGATTAAAAGGACGCATAGTTTGGATTTTCAGATGCCCTCTGCTGAACTCAGCTTGAGCCCTCTCCATGCAAGGCTCCTCGGAGGGGGAGAGGCCCAGTGGGGATTCCCTGGAGAAGAAATCTGTCCCTCTCTGTGGTCTGGGGCCTAGCTCCGCCAGCGAGAGCCCTGGGGCCCTCCAGCGAATGGTCATGGTCACAGCCAGGGCTGCCTCAGACCCTGCCCTCCGAGAGCACCAGGGTACAAGGCTGGTGCTCCCTCGCCCACACAAAACCATCCAACAACCAAAGAGCCATTGTTCCCTCACCCCTAAAGCAGGTCCCATCTTACAAAGTGGAGTAAGATCTTCAACTGCCGTGCTCCCACAACGTTTGGCTCCCTGGACATACCCACAGCTCCCACTGACCCCCACAGGAAGAGCTGAGATTCCTTCAACAGCTCAGACCCTGACAAAGTAGGGAGGCCCTTGCATTCCCCGTCAGAAGGGCCGCAGCACACATGGACTCCCCATCAGTCCTTTCCACACCGAACACACCCAAGGCCACTGGACACGTCAACCGCCACCCACTAACAGGTGAGCAGGTGGGCGAGCAGCAGGGGCCTGTCCTCATGTACCCACACCCCAGCCCAGGGCCTGCCCTTTGGAGGGGAGGGAACAGCCCGACACCGGCAGGTACAATTACAGTGGCTGGGCCCATTAAACCTTGGGAATAAAGAGCTGGCCTGGTAATTACCCCTAATCCCCTTCGAGCCTTTGTCTGCTAGCAGCACTGCCATAAGCCTAATGGTGTGAGATAAGTGGCCCGACTCCCCAGCTTTCCCCAGAGCTGCCTCAGGCAGGTCTAGAGTGGGGGGCACTCAGCTCAAGCCCACCAGGATGCCATTCCTAAAAGCCTCCTTTGACAGGACCCTCCACGAAGAGGCAGTCCCCGTGGCCCCCACAGGATGATGAGGTCCCTGGGGCTACAAGATGGCAGCATCCATGATGTCGGGGTGGGGGGAGATCCCAAAGGGACCTGGTGTTTGGCCAGAAGGTTTGAGCAAGGAAGACTCATGCCACGTGGCCCCCACAGCCATTGCCTCACCATAGTCAGCTCAGGCGCGAACGTAATTCCTGCGCTGGGGGAGGTGTGCACGGGATATGGACTGACCAGTACAGGGTCCGGCCCTTGAAACTGGGATGAACGAACAAACTGCCTGCCGCCACGGATTTGGAGGCTTCCAGAGGGGTCATGGCACCTCCACTATTCATAACAACCCTAACAGGTGGTGGGGATGCCTATGACCCTGCACATACAGCCCGTCCTTGTCCTCTGGACCCACGGTCCTACAACCAAGCAACACGAGCGGCAGGACTCACAAACTCGTGGGGCCAGCCGTACCCCGTCAGCAGACCAGCCCAGCGTGCGTCCCAGCTGCAAGAGCCCTAGTTTTCTTTGAAACACGCCATCCTCACTCAGACTATTATTCTCCCTCTGGATAGAGATATGGGCCCTTACCCACGTCAGGCGGGGAGCACCTGGTGACTGTTTCCCAATCTTCCTGTTTCGCTAGAGTAGGCAGATATCCAATTTTTTAGGGAAAAACTCCTAATTTTTAACTCTCAGCCCCTGATTCCAATAACTTCAAACAACGAAAGAACCAAACAAACAGGTCGGCAGGTCCCCCTCTGCCAACTCTGCTGACCTGGGTTTGTCGCCTTTGGGCTTCTCCACCCCACCTCAAAGCAAGCTCCTGGGGACCAGAACCTCACCCCATGCACCCAGGAGGGCAGCACAGGACTGGACACACACAGATGCTCACTGAGTGCTACGGAGATGACTCAAAGAACTCGAGGTGAGACAACTGAGGGCAGGAAGGTTAAGTCGACTGTGCAAGGCGACCCAACTGTGAAGACCAAGCACAGACAAGCAGCAGCCTCGGGCTGCTGGCTGTGTCCTGGCCACGCTCCCCGCTGCCTACTCAATCCTAGTCTACAACACTAATGCCAATAACCCTCCTTTCATTCCAATTCCTCCTTATCTGTATTTGGAGAGTAAATTCGAGTGTTTCAAGTCAAACTCTGCAAGGCATTCCCAGGCCCCTCCCAGCGGACGACAGCTAGCGTGGCTGCAAATCCCTTCCACCCATGATATTTGGGGACGCAGGATCCATGAGTTGGGTGCAAAGGCTTCCAGGCCTTGGCAATCCCACAACGTAGGAAAAATAGCCCCGATGAGTAAAACTCCTGGGGCCACAGGCAAGGCCCCTGGTCATGGTGTTCTCACCACGCACTCACCAGAAGATGAAAGTCAAAGAGCCTTTTCTCGAAAATCAACAAAGACAGCCTCTCAATTCAAAGAAGATAGCAGGTGATGCTTGTTACTACCAATAAAAGTTCAGCTTTCAAGCAAAATTGGGATTTTGAAATACTCAGCGACTACTCTGACAGCATACTTTTCAGTTGAGACCAGTGGTGACATTTACAGATCTAATCACTTGATGTCATATAGAGACATGTGTGGATATTTCAGAGCTGTATCTCAGCAAGCCAAAAGATCAATGATTGCTATTACAAAATCAGGCACATAAAAATCCACTTGAAGTACAAGACAGACAAATGGGACTTGGAAGTCCCAGAGAACAAAAAGTTCACTGAGGTGGTTTCAGATTCTGCACTGAAAACCATTAAGAGCATATACTGTAGGGCTCTGGGGTGCATCAAGGAACAATACCCACTATTATCAGAAAAGGCAATTAGACTGCCCTTCTTCTTTCCTACTGCACACCTGAATGAAGCCAGACTTTCTTCATATGCGTACCCTAAATAGAATGACTGGAATAAATAAACAGAATGCAGAAACAGGTTAAAAACATATCTATCTATTAAGCTACACATTAAAAAGAATTGCAGAAATTATACAAAAATGTCACTTCTCATTTCATTTTTGTTTTGAAAAATAGATTCATATTTTAGAGATATTTATTTTAGCATATAAAGTTATTATTTAAAATAAATCAACATTTTAAATTTGTTATAATTTCAAATACAGTGACTATCAATGGGTACAAGTGACATAAACAAAGGGTCTTTAATATTCATGATGAGCTATGAGAGTGCAAACAGATCCTGAGGCTAAAAAGGAACCTGAGACCAAAAGGTTTGACAACTGCTTGCCTAGAAAGAAGCAAAAATATGAAAGTGAGAAAGGAAGGTTAAGCAAAGAATCAGTTTAGGAGGCTCAAAACAGTAATAATTCTAGAAAGGAGAAAATGAATGGGAAGCCAGGGGTATCAAATAAGATGAATCCCTGGAGTTCAAGTTCGTAGATTTAAAAGTATTCACCAAGTGCCCCAAACAATGCATTTTTAAAGTAAAGTCCCATGAAGCTATGGAAATGTGCCATCTGAGTTCCCTGGTGACAAAGGGATGATATTTGTAGCTTCTGCATAGGAGCTGCAGGGAGTAGAGTGTGCAGAAATAGTCACATTCCAAGGGCTGCGACACAAAAAATCACCCAACTTCTCAATAGCAACAGGGACTGGAAGACCTGGAACAACTCCTTCAAGTTCCTAAAGGAAAACAATTTCAACCTAGAATTTTATGTTCTGCCCAACTGTGAAGTACACAAGTCACAGACAGACATTTTCAGACAAGATCTCAAGCCTTTTGCCTCTGCATCCCAGGGACCTTTTTCTCAGGAAGATGCTTATGGAAGGTCTGCCCTGTGAAGTGAGAGCACGCACAGAGGAGAGACGGGCAGGAGAGCAGGGAGCCAGGCACCGTGCAAGACCGCCTGGAGGATGGGAAGGGAGGACCCGGATCACAGCAGCCCCTAGCAAGTCCATCATGACTGAAGAAAAGGCAGAGCCAAGGTTACCTGATGCACTTGAATAAAATAGTTTGTTTAATCAGCGAATGGGTGGGGGGAGTAAATAGCAGAAAACTAAGCAAATGAAAAATGTATCTAATTCCAAAGAAAACAAAATCCATTAGGGGGGAAAAAATGTGATCGTATTACACTACCTGGCTATTTATACCACTGTGGGTGTTTACAGTCCTGCCCTGGATGCTGCCACCAGGTCTTGGAAAGACTGCGTGGGGAGGTGTGTCTGCTTCTGTGCGATGCAGCTCATCAAAGAATTGGCAGAGAAAATTTAACCCCTATTGTCCATGATTGAAATATGAAAAGTTACAACTAAAACGGAAAAATCGAGAGAAAGGCAATAGAATCGTAGTATTTAGAAATATGACAAATACCCAAAGAATCGGCTAAAGGAATTAAAAACAGTTATGTCTAGAAACCAGGGGCAGGAGGCAAGCAGGCAAGGGCTGCTTTTCATTATAAGCTTATTACTGCTTAGCTATGAATATGTATTCCTTTGATAAAAATAAAAGTAAAATTAAAAATTACCAAACTCCCCTCCTCACAGTCTCAGTCTCATAAACATTCCTTGAATTTTTATTTGCCTCTACTCCATAACCTTGGAGCCAGCCAGTTTTGAGTAGCAAGCACAGCATGATTTAGGGGTGCAGGAAGTTCAGGTTCCTCCATCCAAAGGTGTTGCCTCACTCTGTGCTGGCTGATATTGACTCTACCCCAGGAAGCCACCCACCTGAGTCTGAACCCCAGGCTGGGTTCACCGTGCGTGCCCGTGAGCGTGACAGCACCTGGCAAGCACGGCCCTAGTACTTAACTCCTTTTCGACCGGAGGCTGATGCCAAAGCGTGTGGCCTGCTCTCCAGGGGCCGCGAGTCGGAGAACGGGGACAGGAAGCTCCGTGCTCTGGGTCTGCGTTGTACAGCCCAGTTGACCCTTGCCCCTTCCCAGTGAGGCTTCCGCACCATCACCCCCAAACTTCAGAGGATCCCCTGCCCTCCTCAGGAAAGTTTTATTACTCTTCCCCCATCCCATACCCTTCCCCCAGCCTCCATAATTCACAGATGTTCAGGGAAAGTTAGGACATGATCTTGCTGGAGACTTATCACCGAGAAAGACAAGGCGGGGGGTGCATTTCTCATCTGAGAGCAGACTGGAGAGGAGGGACTTGCCTGAAGTCACAGATAGGATCCGGGAGGCCTGACTGGCATCCTATCAGTTGCCACCCAAGTGGGTCCCTGCCTTGTTCTATTAAGCTCTGGGGTTGTTCTCACTGCAAGAAGGACAACCCACTCATGGGCTTTCTAAGTCTGTCTGGGATTTCACTCTTCAGTGAAATGGTGACTAGTGGATGCAAAACAGACACCACGCCATGTGTGCTGTCAGGAGCAGAGGTCTGGGCCCAGTGAGGCTTGGCTCCTGGGATGAGATCCTGAGATGCCAAGGCCTTCAGGCTGGGGGAATCTGCTACTGGGAAGCCCAAGAGGACAGACGCACACCTGGGTGCCAACGTGGCCTGCGGGCTTTACGGTAGTCATGACTCCCTGAAGGTGCTGCACTGTTACCACGGACCAGAGCGGAGCCCGGAGCCTGGGAAGAAAGGGCACAGAGAAGGAGCAACATCCCGTAGCAAGCACCACGTCATCTCTCTCCAAGTTCCCACACAGGGCAGCCCAGCAGGGCCCAAGGAAGTGTGCCCCAACATTTTGTTGGGTTAAACTATGCTGGGAACAGCTGCTGGGAGTCCTTCCTGCTGCTGAGGATACATCCCGCACAGCCAGCTGAACGAGCCTGTAACCACAGTCGCTGCCGTGGGGCAGCAAGCTGGCTCTGCCCGGGTCAGGAGGAAATGATTCCATGGATACCCAGTCTTCCTTCCTTCTAGCAAAGGTAGGAGTGGTGACATCTCAGAGTCAAGGAAGTTCTATAAAGGTTCCCTGACTCCCCACATGCTTCTCTCTCCAGATCACTGCTCCTCAAAGTACGTACTCCAGTCAACAGCATCAGACACACACGGAAGCTTGTTAGAAATGCAAATTTCCAGAACCCATCCCAGAACTAATGATTCAGAAACTCTGAAGGTGGGTGGGGCCCAGAAATCTGTTTTAACAAGCTCTGCGGGGGATTCTGATGCAAGCTAGTTTGGGAACCACTGCTCGGGATAAAATCGCCCCAAATAAGACATCTGCACAAAGCAGTCCCTTCCTCCACACAGGAAAATAGCTGAGGTGATACATCATTCATCATTAACATCAAATTCCTCCAGAATCATTTATTCCGCATCTGTTCTACAGATACCTACCTGCGCCTGCATAGAAACGTGAGCGTGTCTACTATATGAGGAAAAATAAATAATCTCCTGACTTGTCGCAGTTATAAGTGTCTGTGCTGGTGTTTCTCCCAACTACTCCCTCAACAGTCCTCTCAGCTCCCCGGGCAGGGGCTGCACGGGGCTGTGCAGTCCATTCTTGGGGATCCGGGAGCTAAGCAGCTACCAAGCCGGCTAAGTTCACACCAGCCCAGCCCCCAGGGCTTATAGTCCAGGATTTGTCTGACACACACCCCCACCCCAAGGAGAAGCGCCCCTTCCCTCCTGGACATGCTGGCTTCACTCCCTGCCCTCTTCCTGCTCACAAAGTCACACCACAGGCACTGACAGGGCAGAGCACCTCCCTCCTGCCCCTGCGACTGTCCTTCTGACTGGGTCCCCACCGCTGGCTCCTCCCTCTCCTTTGCCCTGACCCCATCAGCCTCAGGGTGCTCATGGTTCAGGGTGCCCCCTTGTTCAAGGGTGCAGCACCAGGTCTCTGGTTCACACTGTAACACATGAATCAGTTATGGGCCCCTGGGAATTTCAGGACAAGTCTGCCTCCCCTGAGGATTCCAGCAGGGACCCCCAGGAGCAGGCCTCAGGCAAGCCCAGCTGGAGACCTGGGCCTGCAACACGGACCCCTCTGAAAGCCTCATGAAAGCATTCCAGGATGTAATAAACCCGTCAGGCCCCGGCTAATTTATGTCGAAGCGGTTGATTTCCCATTTTTCAGAATGTAAATGTTTAGATTGCAGCATTCCCCTGCCGCAGCATCCGGGGTCCTGGCACGTGAGCAGTGAAATCAGACCGCTTTTCCACACGGATCCTTAGATGGAAGAGCCACAGTGCCAGTGGGTGCCGGGAAAAGACTCCAGCTCCCGAGCGAGCAGCACATGTGCAAACCCCACCCCGCAGGCCGTCCATCAGCATGTGCTTAATGTCAAGTCTTCTCCCTCTCGCTTTTACAGGCGATGGGAGGAGACATGGCGCTCTCAAAGGCCGGGCCTCAGCACCGAGGAACAACTCAGATTAGCTAGGTAGTCCAAGATAACTTTGCTTTTATACTTCTTTCCAAAATGCTCCTCCTTTGCTTTGGGCTCAAATACAATTTATTAGATCTTTGCATTGTATAAACAGGCCAGAGAAGAAGATTAGTGGGGATAAATATAACACGACAAACAGTCCGGTCTGGCTGACCAAGCCCTGCGTCCCACTGCCCACTCTGTTCGAGGCTGTGAGCGCTAACCCAGGAGCCCCTGCCAGCCAACGTCGTGGGTGGTCCACCAGTGAGGGCAGCCACCAGGAAGAAACAGCCCCGCCAAGAGGGCCAAGAGCCCAGGGAAGCACTGAGATCCCCTGGGGTCCCCGACAATGGACAGCCAAGTCCCCAAGACCAAGGCCACTCCAGGCAAAAAGCCCCGTGCTAAACCACCAGCACCCATGGACTTTCAACCCAAACACTCATGTCTGGGCTCCGCTTTCTACAGACAGGCGTCAACGAGTGCAGGCAGGAGTCCTACGACTCAGCCTTCCAGTTTCTTCAGTAGCACAGCGCGGCTGAGAATGTCTGATCTCCCCACCTGCAAAGAACGAAGCGAGAAGTCCAGGAACACGCAGGGGAAGGCCTCACAGTCCTCAAAGGTTGTTTCACCCATCCAAGAAGGCAACAGAATGCTATGCCTCAGAGCACTGACATGAGTCACACTGCAGGTCCAGTCCACCACCTCTTGCTGTGTGTCCTTGGGCAAGTCACCTCACCTCTCTGAGCCTCAACTTCTTTACCAATAAGATGGAGATGATAAGAGCATAGATCTCCTAGGTTCTTACTGACAATTAACAAGTACGGAGTACTTACCATCCTAGTCCCAGAGACAGCCAGGTGAGACAACCTGAGAGTGCACTGTGCACCTGGTCCGACAAACTACTTCCTGGACGCACATGGGCTGGAGTGGGCAGACGGTGCTCAGGGAGAACTTGTGGGAACGACTTCCAACACAGAGACCTACCCTGTGTATCAGGAACGGGGAGCCAGCAGTGGCTGGCTACTGTCATCTTTGCTATGACCTGCTCGGACGCAGTGACCTGCCCCTGTCCTCAGACCCATTCGAGAACAGGAGTCAAGACCATCTGGGGCTGTCCCATACAGTCCTGGCACCTGAGCTTCACCAAGCCACCTGAGGACAAAGTGTTCTCAGTGTTCAAAAGTGAGTCCCTTGAGTTCCATCTGAGTCTTGCCCCAGGCTCAAACCTGGCAGCCCACAGCTCCATGTCACCTCTGCATGAGGCCAAACCCACCATCTCCATCCCTGGAGGCTGGCCAGGGAAACAGGGGGCTCCTCCTGTCTCAGCAACCAAGCCTCGTCCTGCTTCCTACTCAGCCCCATTTCCCTTCCTGCTCTGGAGCAAGGGGACAAAGCTATGAGGATTAGCAAGGAGCGCCGGGCCCTCCTCACCAGCCCAGTCATTTGCAGACAGTTCATGCTTCCTCCCTTGGCTTGCCCATGACTGCCCCAAACACTTCCTGGCCAATCCCCACCATGCAGCAAAAGCCTGCCCTGCTCCACCACTGGGCAGCCTGGCTAGGGGTTTGATTCCATTAATTTTCATCTTGATAATTGGAAGCAGCTCTCCACCCCGCTTCCGTAGGATTTAATGAGCTACAGAACGTCACATTTCCCACCGAGGCAGCTTAAACCTGCATTTCACCCCAGGGATACAGCTGTCCCGGGCCCCAGGCCATGCCCATGACCAGCAGTGCCTCCTCCCTGGGGTCCAGCCTCCTCAGAGCAGGGCCAGGTTCTCCAACCACCACTGTGCCTCCCACCAACCCCTTGGTAGGAAGCACAGTAGAATCCTCTTTGGACCCACGTCCACATTATGGGTAATAAAGGCCTTTATGTGCCTATAAAGCAAAATTCCTGCAAAGCCTTTCCATCTCGACACGCCACGTGCAATAAAATGACTGTTGCTCCCACACGGCCCTTGCACGTGCCAGGCCCTACCCACACACACTGCAGCCAGGTGACACCCACCTGACCTACGTGTGCATCGGGTTCCACAAACCACCAGGCACCTACCACCGAGTAGCACAGGCCCATCCCTTCAGCGCCCCCAGTCTCACGGCCCTCCTCTGGAGCAGGGAGGGCCAAGAGCACCTTACTCACTTGACAGTTCTGAATTTACTCATTCAGCCACTGAACAAATACCTGAGTCTCTACCCTGTTTCAGGCACAGATACAAAACTGATTACCAAGATCCAAGCTTCATGCCAATTGCGTTCAAGCAGCAAAGTAAAAAAATGAGTGAGCTTAGGTCTACCTGGTGGGGCAGGGGTTAAGTCTCAGCACTATGAAGCTATTGGCAGCCACTGCAGTATGAGTTCGATCCCCGACCAGGTTGCTGATCCACATGGCGCAGCAGACCTCTCCTATCTCACCCACTGCTCCCCTCAGCAGTGTATTTCTGCTCCCCACTCTGTCTCTGGTGAATCCTCTCACCCCCCCCCAATTCTGGCCTACACCCCAGTTCTTGTATGCATAAATAAATAAATCTTAACAAAAAATGAATGAGTTTAAACTTCTGATAATGAAGAGGGCCATGAAGACACGGGGGCACGGAGCCCTATTAGAGCTGGAAGCTAATTCAGACTGAGGGGGGCAAACAAGCACGTGCATATGAGCACCATGTAGCTAGAAAACTCATCTGCCATGACATTAGGCTGCAATTATTCAGAATTCCAGAGGCTCGCCAGTCACGGTGGAGGGCAGGGTGTCCACCTGCATCACAGAGCACAGCTGGGCTTAGTGACCTGTAAGATGCCTGCAAGACCCAAAGACTTGGACAGCTACAGAGATGCTGCCAGAATCTCTGGACTAGGCTGCTGCCACTTCATTACCATGGATGATTTCTGGGGGGCTCAGCTCAGAGATAGATTATATCCCTGCCCCCATGTCCTCCTCAGAGTGAGTCAGAATGACAACCCCAAAAGGACCAGGGCCATGTCTCTCCAGCCCTCTATCCACCATACTGCAGGTGATCTGGATGCATGGAAAACTAAGCAGGACTCAGCAGATGCTCTAAGTGCTGCCAGCCCCCAAACAGACCCACCCTACATGCAGGGGCAGAGGGAAGGATCCCCATATTGTCCATACAGGCAGTAACACACAGATAGGGCAAACAGTTCCTGCAACACGGTCCCCGGGCACCACTCAATAACCAGTTCAAACAGTCCTTGAGCTCACCACACCCCAGTAGCCCCAGCAACCCTGCCCAGCAGCTGAGGCGGCAGAGGGGCAATGAAGTCACCTGGGGTTGCAGTAGGGTGCTGTCCCAAGGGAAAAGCCTTGCCCTGTCTATGTCTCACCTCCTGCAGGACAGATAGGTCCATCTGGACCAGGACATATGACAGGACCCGAGTGCCAGGTCCTGGCTAAACAGCTCCACTGGCATGGGGAAAAGTAGCACCAGCCCTGCCATCAGAGGGGGCACTGGGATTTGTTCACCCTGCGGACAGTGGTTGCCCATATCCGAGGTCAACACCCCTCGGGGAGCAGTCATGCCCAGAAAGAGCTCGCCACCGGCGTGCTGAGAAACTAAGCCGCGGGCCCATGTAAGGCTGCCCGTATCCAAGGGACCAGGACAAGCGTAGGCAAGGGTGTGCGCCGCCGGAGGGGATGCAGACCGGTCCAGCCCCTGCGGAAAACAGTACGGAGGTTTCTCAAAATATAAAAATAGATCTATTTTATGACCCAGCAATTCCACCCCTAGGTATCTACCTGAAGAATGCAAAACATTAATCCAAAGGGGTGTGGGCACACCTATGTCCACGGCAGCCCCACTTACAGCAGCCAAGCTACGGAATGAACCTAAGCGCCCCAGGACAGAGGAGCGGACCAAGAACATGTGGTATATGGACGCGGCTATAAAAAAGCAAACGTGGGCCTCCCTGGTGGCGCAGCGGTTGAGCGCTGCGCTGTGGAGCTGT